>JAEIFU010000367.1:0-147328 GCA_018904235.1 Lordiphosa stackelbergi
CTGTGGCTCACCCACCGCCGATTCGAAAACCGCGGGGTGGGAGTTGGACCGGCAAGCGACGACGCTATTCAACCGGGAATCCCATCCAGACACAGATGCCGCTTCGGAAACCGCACACCTGGAGCCGATCACAGCCGATTCGGAAACCGCACTAGTGATCCCTGTGGTTGAGGTATGTTACTTGTTGATCTGCTACTCAAGATGTTGACTCGACCAGAGCCGCGGACTATGACTTGCCAGCACGCTGAGCTTCGCTTTTATAGGCGGCTGGCGCAGCTGCTGGCGGCAGCGAACGCAGCTGATCGTGGCAGCGCGCGCGATATCGATATCGATTGCGCTTGTGGTCAGCTGGCTGCCTATCGATTGATAGCGCGCGCCCTGTTGTTTGAAGGTGCGCGCGTATTTTGAATCTTTTATTTGACTTATTTCTATGGAATTAATAAAGGTGGTTTCATATGATTATTTGTGCTTATGAAATATACAGGTTTAGCTTCAATTGAACTTATTTTCTAAATGAATAAAAGGTGTGGCCTAATTCTAACAGGGTATATTTATAAACTTATTTTCTAAATGAATAAATGTGTGGGGCTATATAGGGTATATTTATATGTGAACGTAAAAAGGGTCTGCATTTCAAGTAAACTTATTTCTAAAAATTGACTTCAAGTGAACTTATTTTAAAATGACCTAAAATGGACTTCAAGTGAACTTATTTTCTAACTGACTAAATGTGATTGAGTATGAGGCTAACAATGAACTAACTTAAGGAACTGTGGTGCGCTTCGTGCGGCTTAGGCTTATTCACTATAGGTTGCGGGCGCCTACGGCGTCGCACTCCCCCCTCCTTTACCAGGTTGGGGTTTTCTCCTGGTGGACCTGGATGGTTCCTTGGCGCCCTATTCGGACCTGGATCGGGATCCCTCTCTCCAACCGGTGTAGGGTGGTGCGTCTTCCGGGCTGCCAATTGCCGCAAGGGGATGGGTGTTTCTATGTCCCATTGTCGTGTGGATGGTTGGGCCCTGTTGTGCAGCCTGACGAGAACCCTGGCGTTGTGTAGTAGTGACTCTCGACGAATGGTTGGTGGTGTTATTTCGCCTTCGAGTGGGTTTCGTATGTGGCTACCCGGGGTGTTCCGTGGTTCAGCGGGTCGTATCGGCGCTAGCGGCAGCCGGGCGGCCGTGGTTTTGGCGGCAGTTGCCTTTTTGAGAACCAGTGTCAGGAGAGATGCAGGGGCCTTTGCGTTGGCTGCTGGCTTGCCCTTGGTGGAGTTGGCTTTTGGCGATATTTTGGTAGCCGTGGCTTGTTTTGCTGTTTCAGCTGGCTGGCTAGTCGAGGCGGCCGTTGGTCCGATGTGTGTTGTTGTGGTGGTCGCTGTTGGGATGTCCGGTGCGGCGGGGGCTTTGCCTGTGGCTGCTGCATGCGTGGTATTAGTAGGGGCGGTTGCTGGTTCGACATGTGTTGTTGTGGACGCTGTTGGGACGCCTGATGTGACGTGGCCTGTGCCGGTGGCTGCTGCTGGCGTGGTACCCTTTGGTTTTGAGGTTGCTGTAGCCCCGCCGGCTGATGCTGTGGTGCTGGTCGTGGGTTTATGGGCGGTGCGTGTTTTCCCTTGCGGAGTGAACAGCCCAGCCTCGCGGTCCGGCAGTTTGGTGTCCTCCCCGGCATGTACCAGGATGCTGACTCGCCGGCTCGGGGTCTGGCGACACACTTTGGCGGCACCCATGCTCATCCGCCGCGTTTCTATGGGTTTGGGCGCGTGGCTTACGGGCAGCAGGGTTTTTGCTGGCTGTGGATCTGGGTCCACTTCTCCCGGCCCCGCTCTTGGTCTTCCTCTAGCCTTTTGTCCACCATGTTACTGCTTAGGCTCTTGCTTTCCGAATGACTCGTCCCTCGTTCTGATGCGGCTTTTATAGGCGTTGGAGGCGCAGTCGGCATGGGCGCAGCTGATCGTGGCAGAATACGCGATATCGATAGCGTCGGCGTGCAATGTTATCGGATATTTATCGCCTATCGTGCGTTCCGTTTGGTTGAAAGTGGGCGCGTGATTTGAACGAAACAAACCGCCGGTTTTTTTGAACTTGCCCGGGAGTCCGTATGTGACCTGGATTTGTTTCGTCTTAGGTGTGCTGGGCTGGCAGGCTGTCGGTTTCGGGCAGGTCCCCATCCGCTTCGGAGTGATTGTGTTTTTTCAAAAAGTTCACGTATGCCCGTTGGCTTTTCCCCGTCTGGGTGTGTTTGACGATGGCGATGACGGGTGATTTGGGCGCGAGTTTTGCCGCAAAATTTTCGGTTGCCTTTGATAAGGGGTGTTGTCGAACCCACACTAGGTCACCTAATCGGGGTCTCCAGTCTCGTTTCCTTAGATTATATGAGTGTGCTTGGTCTTGGGCGGCCCTCTCGAGGTTTCGTCTTGCCAGGTCGCACGTTTCCCTTATCCGGGCCCACCTTTCCTCCGCATTCTCCTCGTTAAGCGCTGAGCCCCTGGTCAGTTCGTCGAACAAGTTTCCTGGGAGTCTGAGTTCCCGGCCATACAGTAGATACGCCGGACTGTAGCCGGTCGCTTCGGATCGACTGCTGTTGAATGGCAGTACGATTTCGGGCAAAGCCTCATCCCAACGTGTGTGCCGGTCTCCGGTGAATTGCGCTATCATGGTTTTGAGGGTGCGGTTGGCGCGTTCGGTGGGATTTTCCTGGGGGGTGTACGCCCCATTTTTCCATTTGCGCCTTTACTTTGCGGCTGGTGAATTGGACACCGTTGTCGGATATCAGTACCTTTGGGGTTCCGCCGCGTGTCATGATTCGCTCTCTGAACACCCGATGTCGGCTGAGGCTTTGCGTACCGCGGTCATCTCCACCCATTTGGAAAACTTGTCTATGAACACGAGGAGCATCGTGTTCCCATGGCTTGGGAGCGGGCCCACGAAATCCACGCAGATTGTCTCCCATGGGGTTTGGGCGATTTTTGTTAACATTTTCCCGGATGCCTGTTGTTGCGATACTTCATACCGTTGGCAGTTCTGGCATTGGTGCACGAAGTTTACAATATCTCTGTGCATTCCCGGCCAGTAGTATCTTGCCATGATCCTGTGCTTGGTCCGACGTACGCCTAGGTGTCCGGCGGATGGTTGGCAGTGGTTCTCGGTTAGCACACGGTCCCGCTGGTGCTTCGCCACGCACAGCTTCCAGGGTTGAATGTCTTCATCTGTGGTCCGTGATGGGATATGGCGGTATAACTGTCCCTCCTCGACGGTATAATCCGGCCATGCTGAGGGTGTCTTGTTTATCTCGATGAGTTTATCCTGGATCCACTTGTCTGGTGCCGTCTCGATGCCGTGAGCCTCTTCGATGGGGAATCGTGAGAGCGTGTCTGCTACAACGTTGAGCTTGCCCTTCCGATACCTCACCTCAAACGAGTATGGTTGAAGAGCGAGCGCCCACCGTGCCACCCGTCCAGATGGACTTTGGATTGAGTTGAGCCACTTTAACGCAAGGTGGTCGGTCACTACAACGAAGTGGTAGCCCTTCAGGTACATCCTCATCTTGTGGATTCCCCAGAATATGGCCAAGCACTCTTTCTCCGTTGCGGAGTAATTGAGCTCTTCTTTTCTTAATTTTCTGCTCACATACTCGATGACGTGCTCCCCTTCCTCGTCTTCTTGGGTAAGCACTGCCCCCAGTCCGCTATCACTGGCGTCGGTTTGGAGGACGAAGGTCTTCGTAAAATCTGGGCAGGTTAGAGCTGGAGCCGCAGTTAAAGCATTCTTGAGGGCATGGAAGGCTCCTTCGTGTTCCAGGGTCCACTCGAATTTTTTTCCCTTTTTTATTAATGTGTACAGGGGTTTCGCGAGCTCGGTGAAGTTTGCCACAAACCGTCGGTACCATGACGCTACCCCCACAAAACTGTGGACTTCTCGTGTCGTTTGTGGGCGCGGTAGGTCTCGGATCGCTTTCACTTTATCTGGATCCGTATGGATACCTTGTGCGCTAACCACGTGCCCTAGGTATTTCAACCGGACTTTGAAGAAATGGCACTTCTCTGGGTTGATACGGAGGTTTGCTTTGCGAAGTCGTAGCAGCACTTCTTGCAGTTTTTCCACATGCTCCCGTTTGGTCCGCCCGATGACCACTATGTCGTCGAGGTAGGCAAAGGCAAACGGTTGGAGCTCGGGTCCGATAATGCTGTCCAGGGCTCTCTGGAACGTGGCTAGAGCTGTGTGTAGGCCGAACGGCATGACCTTCCACTGAAACAAGCCCAGGCCGGGTACCGTAAATGCCGTGTATTGCTTACTCTGTGCGTCTATCGGGATTTGCCAGTACCCGCTTTTTAAGTCGAACGTGCTGATGTATTTGGCCTTTCGGAGCTGGTCGAGGATGTGGTCCATCCTGGGGACGTGGTATGCATCCTTTTCCGAGTGGGCGTTCAGCTGTCTGTAGTCAATACAGAGCCTCCACTCGTTATTCTTTTTTTGTACGAGCACTACTGGGGCGCTGTATGCAGAGTGGGACGGTTCGATTAGGTCCTGGTCTATGAGTTCCTTGACCAGTTTGTGGATGATGGTTTGCATGGCTGGGTTCCGGGGGAAGTACCTCTGCTTGATGGGCCGGTCGTCCTTCATGTAGATGCGATGACTTGTGATTGAGCTGGTGCCGGACATTCTTTCGAAGTGTGCTAGTTCCTTTTCCAAGAACCGTTCTACTTCGGCGTCGGTGATGTCGGTGTCGGGATCTTCGTTTACGATTGCCCAACCCAGCATCTCTGGTTCCTCCGGGGGAGGTTTCTCGCGGGTCGTGATCTCTGGTCTGGGCCTGCGCCGTTTTCTCTTTTTCTGCTTGCGCTTTGGGTGTGGTCTCAAGGTGGTGGTAAGTCCGCCGCATGTTATCTCGGCTCCGCACTGAGTCAGAAAATCCACGCCCAAGAGTATGTCTCCAATTACGTCAGGTAGGATAAGAAAAGTGACCTGGGGTTTTTCTACACCTAATTGGAGTTGTAGTTCTAATGTTTGTATGACCAGGCGGTGCGTCCCGTCCGCCAGCTGGATTGCCCCTTCTGTCGGGATCCAGCACCCGTATTTTCCAACTTTTCTGGCCATGGGTTCACTCATGAAACTTCGGGTGGCGCCAGTGTCGATGGCGCCCCCAAACCTGGGTTTCGCCTATCCTGACGTGAGCTAGTAGGCGGCGCACAGTGGCCGGATTCGCGAATTTGGCGTTGCAAAAATCGTAACTTTTTAACGGAAAGAGATATTTGAAAATTTCAAAGGGGCGAGGATAGAGAATTCCTGTAGCTTTAAAATGAGCGTACGTTCACCTTTGTAGGTTAACAGGAGGACTCAGGATCGGCGCCAAAGTGATAGTTTAATACTCTGAAAAATTGCAGAAAAGTCAAGTATTTTAATTTTTTAAAACCGATTTATTAAAAATGAAGTTGTAATACTATTAAAAATAACAAAATTTTATAAAAGGATATTTGTACTTATTAAAAAAATTTATTTTCATACAAAATTAGTTCTAACTTGGAATGGTTAATTTTCTTCTAAAATGTTGTTTAGGTATCATCTTTGCTTAGACATAATTTCTGTGAATTTGTTGTTTATCCGGGGTCGTGTCGAGAAAATACGAAAGGCCGACACTGTTGAAAAGGTCTGGTTTTCTTGATGTCGAGATATCGCACGTTCGCATATCTATACCTTTGTAGTCCTTGTTTTTAGATTCTTGGGCTTCCTCTAAACTCTCCCATCGATAAAGTTGTTGTTGTAAAGCTTCTCACCAGTCCAATATTTATGAACGTAGAGTAAGTTTTTCCTGTACTTGCCGAGATCTCTTGTCTCTTCATACCAATCGCATGATCATATTCGCAGCTTGACTGAGATGATCTTAACCGTTTGATGACACCAACCCTGTTATCGAGCAGTGCCATCGTCGTTGAAGAACCTCCTTATCCACATTATATTCAAGCCCCTTCGCAGCGACTTTAGCCCCAGCTCCGCCAGAACTCGTTGTATATCCTGTTTCCTTCTTTTTTCCATTGTTTTGAGTTGTAGTCACATCTCTCTTTCATTGTAACAATTCACCAAGCTGACCACTTCACAACTCACAAGAACGGTCAAAAATAAGTGCCTCAACTTGAAATGAGAACAGAATGTCCAAAATTTTTGAGAACGAATGTTCAAATGTTCTGAAAGAGTAAAGTTGTTCCAATCGGAATATACTTGTGAACAACAACAAACCCGTTTTTCAAGAGAGATATACAAGAGAGAGGGCGAGGAGCGAGTTGGCTCTTTTTGATCTCCCCTGTCAGCTCAACAAAGCATAAGTAGCCCTCTAGACGTGCACTGCAAAACTGTTCAACGGCCGATTGCTACGCGTCATTCCATACGTTGAATGCATAAGGTACCGCGCTCAAATCCCAGCAAGCCCGCACAAATTTTTCTGTGTTTTTCTGAAAACTAAAATAAAACAAGGCCAGGTGGGGGTCGGTCGTTGAAGCGATGGAGTATATGGGTCGAGAGAACAGCAGGTGCACGCACCTATCCACTTCCAACAAAAGAGGTATGTTCCCGTTCCCATTCCACCCCATTGTGAGGGCGGATTGCCCACACCTGGTCCATGCAATCAATTTTTCCCAGGAGTTTAAATGTTCTTGAAAACGGAACAATATTAACTCAAATCATGTTCTCAAAATGGAACAATACAACCAATTTGAGTTTTTGCGTTCTCAAAAAATTGTTCTTAAAGTGAGAACATTGCACATGAGAAAACCCGTTCAGCATACTTTTGATAACGTTTGTGCCATTTTGAGTCCAATGTCTGGTTTTTTCCCCCCTGTGAAGGGTCACTCTAGTAGGTAAAAGTCCACCCACTCTAGTTCTAACGGGAAAACAGCCATGAACACCAAGGCACCATCCAGTAAATCACAAACACGCTATAAAATAATTTACCTGCAACACTTTTTTGTCCTTCTTCTTCCCAAATATATTACATATTAACTATCACGTAACGTTTAATCGAGGTCGCACGACACAAAATAGACAAAGACGTATGTTCCGACAACGATCGGGATTAGTCCCGTCTACAAAGTTTGAAACCAACCAAAAATATTACACCTAAACGGATGGAACATTCTACTTGAATAATACAGTTTAAATCACTTAAGTTAATGCATCTTTCAAAACAACCAAATTCAATCGGTATTACCGTTTGGTTTTTATAGTTTCACAAAGTTGACATTTGTAACCAAAAATTAAAACGCAGTTTAAAATGTTGAACTTTAACCCTGTAACACCGTTGACCCAAAAAACCCTTTCTAGGTTCCTTGAAATAAAAAATTGCTCAAAAAATCGAACAAAATGTTTTGATCCCCTGGGGCGCGTGCCGTTTCCCTCTGCTCGTGGGCAGCAATCTCGGGTGCGGACGCCATCCCGCCCACAGATCCAGCAGAAGAGCTTTGGTGGGTTTTGGCAGCTTTGGGCGCCATGTCCGGGGATCTTGCATCGGCGGCATAAGTCGGCGAGTGTCGGGGTTGTGGCTACAGTTTGGGTATAGGGGATGCCGTAAGCTGGCGTGTTCCAGGTGGCCTTACTGATTTGTAGGTGTTCGAACTCCTCAGCCAGGAGTAGGTAATCCCCCAGAGTTCCGAATTCCCTTCGCTTGGCGTAATGTTTGAAGTCTATCCGACTATTTCGATAGATCCATTCTAGCTTTTGTTCCTCGCTCATGCTGGTGAATCGCATGATCTTGCACATCTCCCGTACAAATTCTTTGGCTGGTTCGGTCCAACCCTGGTGTCGTCGGGTAATTTGCTCTATTGCCTGCTACTGGTAGTTGGTTGGTACGTAGTACCGTAGGAATTCTATTTTTGAATGAGTCCCAATCTGGCATTTCTATCGGGCTAGTATGCCACCAGTCGAGCGCATCACCTCGGAGCAGTATGACTATGGCCCCAGCCGACTGATCCAGTTCGATGCCGCAGGCACGCCGTGGGAGGCGCGCGTGACGGTGTCCGGGCGTGTTTCTGCGCTAACGTCAGGATTCGGGTACGGATCACATCGTTGTGTTCCCTGTGTTCTTGGTTGCGGACGAATTCAGAGACTTGGCGTCTCAGATCTTCGGCCAGTGTTTCGGGTTCCAGGCCAAACTCCTTTGCGTATATTTCTAGTTGGGTTTTGTTGACGTTGAATACCCAGCCACGTGGGAGTTTTCCGGGTTCCACCATGATGTGGTGACAGGTAAACGATTCGGTGGTGCTTGTTCAAACAAAGAAACCAAGGTCCCTGCTCGGGCGCCACTGTAACGACCTCTTTTCGTGGCACGGGCGCAGCTCGCCGTTGCCAGGATCCGTCACAGAAATTATTTGTTTCTGGGACGCTTGGTTCTTTCGCTTGCTGTAATCGTTTACCCGCCCAAATGAATAGAAGGCGTGTTGTTCGTTGGATTTGGCTTATTTATTATGGTTCATCTCAGGGGCGGGGACGTGGTCCCTGGGCTGAAGTGTTCGTGCGCAGTGGCTCTTCTCTGGTGGATGCTGTGCGTCGTTCTTGGAGGATCTGGCCGGGGGCCGATCTAGATTCTCGCTGTGGGCGCCACCCCAGTGACCGGGTGTCGTTCCAAGCCTCACTTTGTCGGAGCGGGCCTACCCGCGTGTGTCGGGCTCCGGAACCGCGGGTGGGAGTTTGACGGGCAAGCGACAGCGCTACCGGATGCATGCGCGATGAGTCCTGCCTCAAGTTGAGTTCGACCTTTAGAGCCGCGGCTAGTGCGCAGCTTCGCCTTTAGGCGGCTGGCGGCGCGCGCTCTGTTGTTTGAAGGTGCGCGCGTATTTTGAATCTTTTATTTGACTTATTTCTATCGAATTAATAAAGGTGGTTTCAGATGATTATTTGTGCTTATGAAATAAACAGGTTTAGCTTCAATTGAACTTATTTTCTAAATGAATAAATGTGTAGCCTAATTCTAACAGGATATATTTATAAACTTATTTTCTAAATGAATAAATGTGTGGGGCTAACTCGAAAAGGGTATATTTATATGTGATACGTTCACATATAAAGGGTCGTTCAAAAGGGTCTGCATTTCAAGTAAACTTATTTCTAAAAATTTACTTCAAGTGAACTTATTTTCTAACTGACTAAATGTGATTGAGTATGAGGCTAACAATGAACTAACTTAAGGAACTGTGGTGCGCTTCGTGCGGCTTAGGCTTATTCACTATAGGTTGTGGGCGCCTACGGCTTTGCAAGGTGCTTGTAGATCGTCTGAAATGCCTAGCTAAGCAGGTCACCAGTTTCAGAATGTATCGAAGTTTTGCCGCGGGAATTCATAACCCTGCAGAAAGTCAAAGAATGTGTCCAAGGATTTATTTTCATATTTTTTCATATTTATTTTGTTTACAAAACAAACCATCTGAACATTTGTGTGGCCCTTTCAGTGTTTATATAATGCCATTCATAGATGCTAAATTAATGAAAATTTGAATTCTCAAATTATTTCCAAAATGAATACAAAATTTCCCTTTTCTTTTTCATTTAGTTGAAAATTTAAATCTTTGTATAAAAAAAAAAAACAATTATTCTCCACGGTATTTGTGTGCTTCTGCAGCGTCTTACGTCTATAGGGATGAGAGTGAAGCCTATTCTCCACAGCATTTTGGGTCTTCTTCATCAACTTACGGCGAGTTCATTCTGTCACGTCGATAGGGATGATAGCGAGGTCCCGAACGAGAACTTGAGCGGCATGGAGAGGGTGCGCGATTACGTGCGGAACGTGAGGTGGTGAGTTATCCCGACTGACCATGCTCGAAGGCGTTGAGGGGCGTTTGCCCTGCTTGGGTTCTGGTGGAGCGGTAGCGGCGGTAGGAGCGCTTGGCTTGGACGCCACGTCCACCACGTGCGGCTTGGCGGAACGTGAGCCTAAATCCTTGGCGCATGCCGGCTTTGAGGTGACCGTTGTGGCAGAGATCTGATCCTTGGAACTCACTTGCAACCCGGGACTACGACTGCGGCGAGGCACTGGTGGCGCTGGTGCCGCCGATGTTGCTGGGGGCTGCTTTCTCTCCTTTTTTTTTATTTGATTTGCATTCACTGGACGAGGACGAACTTGTGCTTGAGGGGCTACTACTGGGATCTCTGCGACGCTTTGCCTTCAGCTTCTCCTTCTTTTCCTTTTTTTCTGCTTGTTTTTCTTGGACTTCTTGGTTGACGATTTACTTTTGGGTGAATCGTCACCGTCACGCTCCTCTTGTTTGTCTTTGCGTTTTTTTGTGACACCCTGCAATTGGTCCACGGTCTTAGCAGAAGTAATTTTTGCCATTTAATGTTCGGATGTTATATATGTTGATTTATATGTTTAAAACTAATTTATGTTGTAGATTGGGTCTTTCTGGAAGGAATTTGAATACAATGTTCGGTGCTATCGGTAAGAGGATGTTCTTATTTAATGTTAACATGTTTGTTTATAAGGAAATTTGTAGATGGAAGCCACATCACAGGTTCACCCAACAGCGAATGAGGCGATCGACTATTACAATTATAAGGGATGGTTCTCAACCATTCTATTTGCATTGGTGGATTATCGGTAATAAATGTAAATTACTTTTTAATCAAATTCATATAATTGATGTTTTTACATGTTCAGTTACAGATTTCTTTACGTGAACGTGGGCTCTCCAGCTCGCTGCCATGATTCCCAGGTGTTAGAGTGTTCCACATTGAAGAATATGGTTGCCGGCTTGACGTCCCAGTCGTACTGCTGGGAGAATCGGCATTCAAATTCTCAAGGAGCTTGATGAAGCCTTATCCATTTTGTCCTTCCGAGGGGGGAGATAAAAACGCTTTCAACTATGCCTTGTCAAAGGCAAGGAGAGTGGTCGAAAATGCCTTCGGTCAATTGAAGCAAAGACACTACCTATATACACAAGATACAAACTTTTTTTTTGGGATCCAAGTCAGCTCCCAATAGCAATCGCTTTTTCCGTCACATGCGACTTTTCTATATCTTTGCTTCGCAATCGTTTTTGTTTCACATGCGTCTCTATAATTCTATAAATCTTTGATTGAAGGTACGGTTCCGAAGGGTAGGTAAAGGCCTAGATAATCGATGCGACAAGGTACCAAGCATAGTAATGGCCTGTTGCATATTGCACAATTTTCTGAATCACCACAATAGTGCTTTGGTAGACAATTGGATGGAAACGGAGTGTGACCGAGAGCAACCCGAACACGTGAACACAGCACACGATTTTAACGTTCCTGCTGAGAGTATCAGACTTGCCATTACAAATTCCCTAATAAATCAGCAATAAATAAATAACACAAAAATTTGAATTTTATTATTAATATATTTATTTATTTTTTTTCCAACATTTTGGCCTGGAACTCCGCATTGGACTTCTCCATGCGCGTCATGATTTCCAAGCGAGCAGTAGCATGTCGGTCAAGTACCTCCGTTCGGGCTATTGTGGCAGCCACCATAGCCTTTTCATAAGGTGTCATCTCGGCCTTGTCCAGTTTTCGTTTTTTCTGGCACTTTGAATTCCCGTTTATGGAGAGAGAGGCATTCAACTCATTGTTTGAGCATGATGACTGCACGGTAGAGGCGTGAGATGCCCCGCCCTGCACGGTGTGGGCGCGAGATGTCCAGGGCTCTTCGGTGGAGGCGTGTGGCTTGTTGCCGAACTCTTCAACAAGCTCGTTCCAGGATAGTTCTTCTATAATTATTTCCGGCTCATCTGAAATATTATAAAATTTTCTATTAACAATCGTGGATAGTGTTTAAAATAAAGTACAAGTTACCTTTACTCTGCTCCCTGTGCTGTACAAAATTTACGGATTTGACGGCTCCCAAAATTTGATGTACTTTGTTATAATGCTTCCATGTTGATGCGGTACCGCCAGAAACACCTTGTATCTTCAGTTTAGTCCTGTATTAAAACAATCAAATTATAATTTCCACTAAATTATAAAATTTTTAACTATCCTTACCTGTATTTGTGCGTCAAATTTGGAATTTTTGTGCGAACGCCTTTCCACTCAAGCTCCTCAAAGCCAGCTTCCTTTAATTTTGAAGCCATCCTGGAATATAAATGCGTGTTTCGCTGGGCGGATCTTAGGGCAGCCAAATTCTCCTCCCACAGATCCATGAGCATGGCTTCATGGTAATCCTTCCACGACACAGACTTGCGTTTTGGAGCCATCTAAAAACAAATTTATTTATTTAAAATAAAATAACATAAAAGTTCTGCTTACCTTCAATTTGGAATTCACATGAATTATCAATCAGGGTTTGTCTTTTGTGTCATCGATAACATCAGGGTTGTTTATTAACAAAAAATTATTATTTAACAAATGTATTTCATTCTTAGGAAATAAGTATATGTGCATTTATATAGTTCTTAATATTTTGTATTAAGTTCAAACTTTGATCAACTTTAATAGTTAACGTGCTTTCCTTTTGCCTCTAAGACTTTGCAAGGCGGTTTGGCATGGAATCAGCCAGATTTTGGAGATTTCTGCAAGCAAAGCGTACTTTAGAAATGCTTAATTGAGTCAGAACTGCCTACCACCTTTACAAATCCTGGCTGAGAGGATACCCCAGAGGTCCTCAATTGGGTTCAAGTCAGGACTGATAGCCAACCACTCCAAAGTACAGGTATTTTTCTTGAAGAAAATAAGCCTTTGTAGCTTTTAGTGTCAAGATTGGGCGATTGTCCTGTTGAAAAATCTATCTATCTTCGTAAAGATCGTCTGCAAAATCTATTAATTCACTCTCCAGCAATTGAATATAGATTTCTGAGTTTATTCTTATTGAATAAAACATAGCCGAGACTTTCCTGCATATCCAGAAAGGCCCCGATCATCAGTGATCCACCGCCGTGATTCCTCTTATGGCGAGGTTTCTCTTGGTTTTCTTAAGTCACGCCAATACTTATCGACAGCCATCAGGGACCATCAAGATTAAACTTTTTCATCCGAAAAAAGTAACGTTTCTGAAATTTTCTTCGGTCCAAAATTTGTACCTGTACAAACGCCAAACGAGCCTTAAGATGGCGTGGAACAGCATCGGTACAGCCACCCGGGAACTATGTTTAAGGTTACAATTTTCAGTTAAAATTTGGATGGATCAGTCTTCTACCGACTTTGAGCTCTAAATGACGTTTAATGCCTGTACAAGACATTTGATTGTTTTACAGCCAGGCGCTTAATCTCACGCTTGCACCTATCGTCGATGTGGCTCTCGGTCTGCCACTGCGTTTAATCTGACCATAGGAGCTTGGATTTGTTAAGAAATTAGCTATCGTATTTCTGTGTCGAGACACTCTGGAAGCTTATTTCAGTGATGGTAGCCCCACCTTCGTTCAATCCTTGGATTCGTCCGCGTTCCTCAGCTGATAAATGTGTTCCACGCGGCATTCTTAGGAAAATATAAAAAATTTTTTTGTGTTTCTGCAACGACTACTTAATTTACTCTCAACTTTTCAGTTTTATCAAAACACATCCAATTTGTTGCACGCAGACCATTAAATGCACATATATTGGGTTGCCCAAAAGTAATTGCGGATTTTTCAAAAGAAAGTAAATGCATTTTTAATCAAACTTAGAATGAACTTTAATCAAATATATAATTTCCATTTTGTTCGATAACCTTTTGCCATCTTCCCGGCAAATTTTGTATTCCACGCTCATAGAACTTCTGGCCTTTATCTGCAAAAACTGAACCAAGTGCGATTTTATAGCCTCATCATTGCCGAAAGTTTTACCATTTAAGGAGTTCTGCAAAGATCGAAATAAATGGTAGTCTGATGGTGCAAGGTCAGGGCTATATGGTGGATGCATCAAAACTTCCCAGCCAAGCTGTCCCAGTTTTTGCCGGGTCATCAAAGATGTGTGTGGTCTGGCGTTGTCATGATGGAAAATGACACCTTTACGATTGATCAATTCTGGCCGTTTCTCGTTGATGGCTGCATTCAATTTGTCCAGTTGTTGACAGTAAACATCCGAATTAATCGTTTGGTTCCTTGGAAGCAGCTCAAAATATACCACACCCTTCCAATCCCACCAAACAGACAGCATAACCTTCTTTTGGTGGATATCAGCCTTTGAAGTGGTTTGAGCTGGTTCACCATGCTTGGACCATGATCGTTTTCGATTAACGTTATTGTAAACAATCCATTTTTCATCTCCAGTTATGATTCGCTTTAAAAATGGATCGAATTCATTGCGTTTAAGATGCATATCACAAACGTTGATTCGGTTTGTTAAATGAATTTCTTTCAATTCATGTGGTACCCAAATATCAAGCTTTTTCACCAGTCCAAGACTTTGTATGTGATAATGAACGGTTGATTTTGGTATATTTAACTTCTCTCCTATCTCACGCTCAGTTACATGACGATCCAATTCGATTAATGCTTTGATTTGGTCATCATCAACTTCATTTGGCCGACCTGAACGTGGCTCATCTTTAAGTGAAAAATCTCCAGAACGGAATTTGCGAAACCAATTTTGACACTGTCTTTCTTTTTTAAGGCTTTATCACCATACACATCACGTAACTTTTTAGCAACTCTCTCTGCGCTTTTTCCTTTACGGAAATAATAAAGTAAAATATGACGAAAATGCTCTTTGTGGACTCCATATTAAAAAGGGCGCCAATCAAACAAATGTAAACAAAATTACGCGCACTTTTTTTCTAAAGCTAGCTAATAGTGACAGCTAATAACTGACGCTAATAACTGACAAAAGAAAGAATGCAATTACAGAGTCACAAGCAGTTAAAAAAATTATAAACGCCGACTATATGAAAAATCCGCAATTACTTTTGGGCAACCCAATGGTAAATACACCACACGTCCTGAAATGAAAGCTACAGAAATAACACGTGTTTCTTTTTAAGGATTATTAAGGATTAAAAGACGCTGCACATTTGTCGGAACCGGCCGGATCGTATGACTATAGCATATAGCTGACATAGGAACGATCGGTTAAAGAACTTGTTTTAGTGAGAAAAACTTTTTTGTTTTCAATGGTAGCGTCTTTATATTACCAGCTTCAACACAATTTTGGAGAGTTTGATCAAAATCGGATGAATATCTGTGGCAATATGGGTTTTGTGGTTGTTGTTGCTGCTGATGCCAATTCGGGATTGCGGTACTGCTGATTGCTGGCCAAGTTGGGTCTGGCCACAAGATTCCAAAGTAAAACGGCAAAACAAAAGGCGAGGTCCTCAAATATGTGCTACTTATCACGTGTGCAGATTTAATTATAAGAAGGAGATCAACTTAGGGGTTATTTTACAAACTTATTTTCACATTATCCCAACGCGTTTTCATGGCTGCGCAGCCCTTAGCACTGGGTTAATCCACAAAATGCGATTCAGTTCGCGACAACTTAATATTTCCAAATACTTGTTGGCTGACGCCAACAAAACGGCCCCGTCGCCACCTGGCCAGATTACTTCAATAGGTTTTGAAGTCGGGATAGGCACCGGATTGCTTCTAGTAGGTCCTGACGGAGTGTGGTGCAGGTCGCCACACCGATGACACACATCCCTTGAGTCGCAGTCAAAAATGGTGTGGGAGGAGGCGAGACAATTGACGCAATATCCCAGTTGGCGTACAGTCCGTCTTCTTGAGATGGTGTCCAGTTCCAAAAACTTAAGGCAAAATTGCAAGGGATGGCGCTTCTTGCACATTTTGCATTGGTACTTCATCTATGGAGAACAAAATCAATTAGCTAGGTTTGGGAATCAATTAGCTAAGTCATGAGATAGAGGTTAGTGTCGAGTGAGGTAGCGAACGAATTGATTTAGAGTTAGGGTAGTATTAGGAGGAGGGCTATTGCTTTGTAGGTAAGATAATTAATTCTTGGATGGGGTTTTCCATTTGTATCGTATGTGTAGTTTAGTTAGGTATTCGTCACGCCACCGCTTGCCGAACTCTTTTGCCACCGGTTACTGAGAGAGAGATTGTCACTTGGATTCTCTGGGAAGGCTATTATGGGAGCGCCACGGAGGAAGTTTCCAGGTGTTAGTGGAAGCAAGTGGTCTACATTGGCTTTCGGCACTTTAGAACTGCTTCGATTTTGTACGACAGTGTAGAAAACTCTTCAAATGTGAAAATAACAGGAACCGTAATCATAATAAGTTTTATATAAAAAATCTCGAAATAATGATTAAATGATGATTTTTACGATTTTCTTCACCGATAATGATTAATTTTGAGTAATCTAATGAAACTTAAATATTAATAATTATTTCTGATCAAAAAAATAAAACTCAAAATAATGATAAAAATGATTTTTATGTTTTTCGCTCAAAATAACACTTAACCATAGCTTACTGGCTTCTGTGTTAAACTTTTCGCGGATGCGATTACACATTCTTAATCTATGAACAAATACCTTTCATATGAAATTCCACATGTCCTTCAAGGACTAATATTAAGGATCCTACTGTATTCTATTAAATTTTATTATTCCTTTGTTTTCTCTTGCAGTATTTATGTAGTATGTATTATTTTGGGTATAATATTTAGAAAGCCATTGGAAGCCATTGTTAAAATTCTTTTCTTAATTTGAGAGTAGATTTGCATTAATACTTATATATTGAGAATCATTATTATTATTAATTAGAGACTTTCGCCATATTTGTTCAGAGAAATCTGTTATATTGCCCCTGTATACTAATTACTTACTATGTAATATCCCCTGAGCACCAGTTGGCAGCGAAGAAGGTCGGTGGGACGCGACTAGCAAAACAGCCTGTGGGGGGGTTCTTGACCCATTCCATCTCCAACCTCAGGGTACATATTTAAAGTTAGTGTCCCTTGCCTAATCAGATCTCGCATCCTAAAATGCACACGCCACGAGAACATTTAACAAAAACCTCACTTCAGTCACCATCATAGGTACTGCAAGATGGTATTGCAGTCGAGCCTCTTCACCCTCCCAACCAAATGAGTTTCCATAATTGTGGCTGTCGTCGGAAAACTCCCAAACATAACGGCTTCTACCCCCTCCTTCACATAACTTCAAGGAAAGATTTTAAGTTTTAGCACTCCATAATTATGTTTATTTCTGTTTTCAAATTAATCTCCAGGCATTCATTCTAATTCCCTAATAATTTTCCTATTCTATTTTATCTTTAATGTTGTTTTTGGTTTCAACTTATAATTGATTTAAATTTAATTATCTGCCAATTTAACCTAAGTAACTTCATTTTTTAACTTCAATTTATCTCTTGGTTTGTTTTTCTTAGGTATATAGACAAAACAAAAAACTAAAAATAATTTATCTCTGTTCACACCCTGGCCACTTGTTAAATTCGCTGAAAACCAAAGGGTTATTAATTTAGGCATATATATATATAGACCAAAAGAATAATAAGATAATTTAAGGAATATGTTTTCTACTAATTAAATCTTCCATTAAATGTTTAGACTTTTAATCATGTTTTTTTTTTCCACGCAATTACTTTAAATCAATTAAAATCGTACTTGTATATGTATATTCCATGATATTAAATTTGTTTGTTTCTTTTGTTTTTCATTTATTTGTATGTGAATTCATCAAAATTGTAGTCTTCGTTTTTGCCACTGCACGTTTCAACAATAGGTATGGACCGACCTCACAAAGTGTAGGGTGCTTGCACATATGTTCGTCATACCAACTTTTGAAAAACACATTTGCTTAACGTTGTTCTCTTTTTTGCATAGAACGATTAACTCCACATACCTGATAATACTCCCACGCCGAAAGATCTTTTCGCTGGTGGAGCTTTTTTTGTTCTTGGAACTTTATTAGGTTTGGTGACAACTGTGCATTTTTTTTTTTAAATGTTTAGCAACATGTTGCTAGGCCGCAATGCACACGCGGTCTTCACTCACACACAAATAAAACAAGTAAAACCGTTGCAGTCGAGTAGCCCGACTTCAATATACCCTGTACAATTGACAACGAGAGCGTAAGTTAAAGTCGGCTCCTGATCCGAACAAAAGTGACCATCCGAAAGTATGCAACATTTTTAGGGTGGGGGGGTGGTAGCGGGGGGGCTTGATCCGCTTTTTTGCTCATAACTTCTGTACCGTTTATCCGATCTTTATCATTTCTTCGGCAAATCGATTCATTTTGCTAATTACTAACAATCGCTAGAAAGTACGAATCGTCTATCTTCAAAACTGTGGGAGATATAACGTTTTTTCCAAATTGCGGAGGCGGGAGGGGGCGTGGCCAAAATTTGAAACAAACTTGATCTGCGTACAGATAAAAGAAGCATTTGTCCCATACATGTCAAACCTCTATCTCTTACCATCTCTGAGATCGACGCGTTCATACAGACAGACGGACAGACGGACGGACGGACAGACGGACGGACGGACAGACGGACGGACGGACAGACGGACATGCTAAATCGACTCGGCTATTGATGCTGATCAAGAATATATATACTTTATAGGGTCGGAGATGTTTCCTTCTCCCTGTTACATACATTTGCACAACTTCATTATCCCCTTTTACCCATTTTTAATGGGTACAGGGTATAAAAACTTACTGCCCTCATTAAAAGAGCACAAACAGTACTGCCGATCTGAAGGTTTAAAATAGTAGATATAACCAAGCGAAACATTTAAATTAAAACGATTTAAATCAGATTGGATACCATTCCGTGATTCTTCTCTTCGCTTATCTGTCCAAGCGGCAATAAAAACAGGGTAATCGCGAATATTCTTAAGCTGAGTAGAAAGAGATAACTTTAAACAAACTTTTTTTTATACCCTTGAAGAGGGTTTATTAAAATTGTCCAGATGTTGGTATCGAATAGAAGGAAGCTTCACTGACCATATAAAGTATATATATTCTTGATCTGCATGTCGAGCTGATTTGATATAGCCGTGTCCGTCCGTCTGTCTGTTTCTACGCTTTCTCCTCCGCCAGTTTTAAGGCTATCTTAACCAAACTTTGCACGAAGTCTTTTAGGACAAATACTCTGCACATTTGTCGGAACCGGCCGGATGAGATAACTATAGTATATAGTTGCCAAAGGAACGATCGGTCGTTAAAGTATTTTTAGTGGGAAAAACTGATTTCAATGCCAAACTCCGTGTTTACAAGATTTCTATGTTTTTTTGTAATTCCATCGAAATTAATAAAATTCGGACAACTTATATATATAGTATTGCTGGCATACAAAAGATAGGTCTGAGAAAAAGTCTCAATGAGAAAAAAACGAAAACGAGTGCCTTGCGTGAGAGGTTGCATCTTTGATCAACGCTCACTTGTGTTGCAGGTGCAGAGTGGCCCACCTTTACAAGTTGATATAGATGGGGGTATTGAAATTGTTTTTCTTTCCAATATTTCATAATATCTGTGCTCAGACTGACTTGCTTTGGACTATAATTGTCAATTTCGACAAAGCCTTTCGTCAAGTGCTTCAAATGTGCACCATATTCGGCTTCGTCATCAGAAGCAACCTCAATTGCATTTAAAAACTCGTTTAAAAGAGAGCAAGCGTTCGAGTTTTGAGAACACAATTTTTTTGGTGCTTCTAAGGATGTTGTTTCCGTCGGACTGATTGGGCAACTCCCAGCTGTTAGATTTGTCTGAAAGGTAAATATTTACTTTATTCCTCTTTGAAAAAACTGTTAAATATACTTACAATTTTTTCAAATTTACAATTTTAATTAAGAGCTCCTTAAGCTGAGCTCTGGCCAACATATTTATTGGCTTTTGCAACAGAACTCTCCTAAACGAGGATCCAAGTAAATGCTGTAAATAACAGCATTATTTGCCAACAAACTGTCTTCCCTATTGTAGCATGCAACGTGGAGAAAGAGAGCTGGTGGTAATGTGGCGGCTACAGTGGCACGCGGTTATTCCCGGCTTGTTGGTCGTCGGCTTGGGTAGGGTTCACTTTATTTCCTATAGGCCACTTGCTCACAGAGGTGCACAAACCTATTTAAAATTTCGCGTGCAAAAAAAAAATACCAAATATTTTCCTTGTCCGATTGGACAGACGATACAAAAATTAATTCTACATTTATGGCTTTACGCTGTTTTAGTTGCGTATCTTGATGCGGAGATATGGCTGTGCAGGTGTATTGCCACAGCAGATGCCCACCCTTCCTATGATCACCTTATGCCGCATGACCTTTCTTGGCCGGTGATCCCTTTAATCATTAACTCTTCCTATCCTTTCTCCCTAGAACGCTGCATGGCTCCACACAAAAATCACGATTAGCACATTTCGACTACAAAATTATTTTAAACATAAAATTTAGACGGAGTTGCATTACGATGGGTAAAATTAACAAAAAGAATATATCCAATATAACAAGGGTTTAACAATAATGGCGTGTAAAATTTATAAAATAATTAAGAGCGATTAACCTTGTAATTAAATTCTAAATTTGAGTAATGCAAAAAAAAAACGAGAAATTTGTCCCATACATGTCAAACCTCTATCTCTTACCATCTCTAAGATCTAGGTGTTCATACAGACGGACGGACGGACGGACATACGGACAAGGCTAAATCGACTCGGCTGTTGATGCTGATCAAGAATATATATACTTTATATGGTCGGAAATGATTCCTTCTGCCTGTTACATACATTTGCACGACTATAGTATACCCTTTTTACTCTACGAGTAACGGGTATAATAATTCAAATAATTCAGAAGAGTTTTCATTATATAGTTTCTACAGAATTTTTCTTTTAATTTCAGTTGTAAACTTTAGGTATTATAGCGAAGCAACATGAAACAACTTCGATTATAACCGATCATATTTACAGCAAATTTGCGAGGCATCAAAATCAAATCGAATATCGTAAAGGAGAAGAAGAGAAAAAAAAAGTTGACACAGGTCAAGCCACTCTCTCTTTAATTCATCTTTCTGTATGCGCACTCTCTTTAACGTTTATTTATTTAAAGGTTAATACTAGGGTTGTCAAAAAATATTATCGATATATCGAAATATCGATATTTTTGCTCAAAATGAAGAATATCATTATCGAATATTTTTCGGATTTTCGGGGATATTTTTGTCTTAGCCTTCAGTCACAATGTTGCGAATAACTGTTTCTTGTGCTCTGAACATGTAAGGCACAATGTTTAAAAGCTGTTTCATTAACTGTAAACTGTGCAAAAAGTTGTAAGAACCATGGCAACTCAACAAAAATAAAGGCACACTTAATCGCAAAGCATGGAGATTCTTGGCTGAAATGCAGGTAATTTTTAAAAACAGTAAAGGATAACATGATTGCAGCATGACGACTATCGTCAAACAGTGGCAGTCGCCTATAGTCATGCTGCACACATATTGTTCTCCCTTTAAACACAAGTGTGCGACATCTGAAGATGTAATTTTTGAAGGATCGCTCTTTGCTGATCACAATACTGCCATGATAGCTCAACAACCACCAGGACAGGAGAATATATTATTGGAGTACAATTGGAATTTACCGTTGTTTGCCCTGGAACAGGACCCTATTAAGTTCTGGATTGCAGAGAAAGACGCATTGCCATTGCTTTCAAACTGCGTCTTGTCATATCTTATTACACCGGGAAGCTCCGTGCCATCGGGACAATTGGCATCGGCTATAAAAAGTGTGGTTTCTGACACCAGAAGCCGAATGACCGATGAGCACATAACTCAACGCGTCACCCTCTTAATCTTTGTCTAACGATTATTGGTAAAATCAGAAGTTTTTAAGTTTTGAAGATTTAACTGAATAAGTTTTTTTATGCTTTGTAGTTCGAATGCTCTAGTTTAAAAGATGATGAATTAAAAAAGTAAACACTGCTTTCGTTCCATAAATTTAAATTCATGATCAAGTTTTCAGAACTTTTTATGTTATCTATATATATAAAAGAGTTCAACCTGACTGACTGACTGACTGACTGGTGACCGTCGCACAGCCCAAACCATAAAAGATAGAAAGATGAGGATTTTCACCGTAGTTTTATCTTATGCTGAAAGTGAGTACTAAGAACGGATTTTGGAAAATTCTATCGGGAAATGTGGAAAATTCGCGAAAAACTGTTGTTTGAAACTTTTTTTTTTTTCATCCGATCAAGATCAAACTTATTTTCAAAGATCTATATGAAATTTCAACAACAACTGCATACCAATCTTCCGGAAAATTCACCCCCCTGGGTGGAAAGTGGTGGTCAAGGTTGTTTGGGCGAAACTATAGTTGCCAGCGATTTGCTCCAAACTCATTTTCAAAGTTACACATAATAAAATATAGGAAACCTAACTTTAAAATATTGGAAAATCTATCCACGAAGTCGGAAAATTCACGGAAAACTGTTGTATGAAACTTTTTTGTTTATTATCCGATCAGATTCAAACTCATTTTCAATGATCTATATAAAAATTCAACAATAACTGTGTACTAATTTTCAGGAAAATCCCACCCGGAAAAGTGGGAAAAGGGTCGGTTTGTATGGTAAAAATTTTTTTTCATCCGATTGACTTGAAACTTGGTTTGCAAGAATAGTACGAACAATAATTCGACACATATTTTCGCGATATTGGAAAACCCGCCCACGAGGAAAATAGTGGTAGGGATGTGGGTGGAATTTGGGTGGGATGTTGGTGGGATGTGGGCGGGTTGTGGGCGGAAAGTGGGTGGGAAATGAGTGGGAATTGGGGGAAATTGGGTGTAAAGTAGGTGGGATGTGGGTGGACTGTAGGTGGACTGTAGGTGGGAAGTGGATAGGATGTGGATGGGATGTGGGCAGAAAGTGGGAGGGATGTGGATGGGATGTGGGCGGGATGTGGGAGGAATGCGGATGGGATGTGGGCCGGAAGTTTGAGGCATGTGGGTGGGATGTGGGCGGGAAGAGGGAGGGATGTGGGAGGGATGTGGGTGGGATGTGTAAGGGATGTGTAAGGGATGTAGGTGGGAATGTAGGTGGGAGGGATGTGGGTGGGATGTGGAAGGAATGTGGGCGGGAAGTGGGAGGGATGTGGATGGAATGTGGAAGGGATGTGGGCGGGATGTGGGCGGAAAGTGGGTGGGAAGTGAGTGGGAACTGGGGGAATTGGGTGGAGAGTGGGTGGGAGGGATGGGAGGGATGGGGTTGGGTTCGATTTCTGGGTTCTGCGGTGTATTATTATATCAAATATTGTTTGGTTCTATACTGTTGAAAGCGCAGCGAAGCGCGTCGGGTTATTTGCTAGTATTATATATGAAATAAAAAATAAACATCTTTGGTTAATTTAATAAATATATTATACATTAAATCTATATTTTTTTGCGCAGTCAGCTTGTAGTTCTTATTACGCGTCAAATGACGCCTCAATTACCTCAATCGACCTGTTCATTGTTAAGAGCCGGGCTTTGTTGGCTCGATGTTTTTGACACCAAAATATTTATATCGAAATGATGCTTTTTCAATATCGCCAAAAATATCGATATAGATATTTTTGAAATTTTCGACAACCCTAGTTAATACCAATGACTTACATGCTTTTAATTATCCTCGGTAGAAAGCGCTTTCTTCCGGCTGCATCGGCTATATACAATATAATAAAAATTTAATATATATATTTGAAAGTCACACAACACAAAGAACACAAAATACAAGTGAGAAAGTCGGTCAAGCCCGACTATAATATACTCTGTACCTCTCTCTCTCTCTCTCTCTCCCTCTCTTTTCTCTCTCTCTCTCTCTCTCTCTCTCTCTCTAAGATTGTGCGGCGTTGGTTGTGAAAGGGTGGGTGGTGGGTGGCGGGGGTGGCCGGGAGTGATTCAGAATCACTTATTTGCTCATAACTTGAGAACCGCTCGTCCGATCTTTATCATTTCTTTGGCAAATCGATACATATTCCTAATGACTAACTATCTCTAGAAGGTACAAATCATCTATCTACAAAACTGTGGGAGATATAACGTTTTTTCAAAATTGTGGGGGCGGGAGGGGGCGTGGCAAAAATTGAAAATAAACTTGATCTGCCTGCATGTATAAGAAGCATTTGTCCCATACATGTCAAACCTCTATCTCTTACCATCTCTGAGATCTGTTTGTTCATACGGACGGACAGACAGACGGACAGACAGACGGACGGACAGACGGACAGACGGACATGGCTATATCGACTCGGCTGTTGATGCTGATCAAGAATATATATACTTTATAGGGTCGGAAATGATTCCTTCTCCCTGTTACATACTTTTGCACAAACTTAATATACTCTATGTACCTTCGGTACAGAGTATAAAAATGTTGGCCGACTAGCAAATTTAAACACTGGAGACTTCGCTCTCTTCTCTCATCCGCTAGTTTCTTGGCTTCCACAAATCCCGTTTTTTTTTTCTCTCTCTCTCAGCAAGAAGCACACCAAAAAAAATCGAATTTCGACAATCTTTGCCGTCGCGGGACACCGCTTCGGGGCTCGAATTGTTAGCCTGGTCCTTGGGCTGTACGTTTACTTGCCACTCCGATGCCGAATCAAAAATTATCAGGAATGAGTCCGCGCGCCCGTCCCTCGCTGATGAAACTAAGCTAGGCTGCAGAGCTTTTTCTCTCAGATGGAGCGACGTCTCGCTGATGGGAGCTTTTTCTTTTTTGTCTTCGTCCAGATTAAGTATTAGAGAAAATTGAGAGATCGTTGAGTTGCTACTTCTAGCAGCAATTAAAGTTAGTGTTGCTGTTTTATAGATGGTACACAGAGGGAAAAAACGTGTTCAGAAAATAAGTTGCCTTCAACTTGAAATGAGAACAGAATGTTCTCAAAATTTTTGAGAACGAATGTTCTAAATGTTCTTGAAATGAGTAAAGTTGTTCTCAATCGGAATATACTTGCTGTGAACAACAACAAACCCGTTTTTCAAGAGAGAGATATACAAGAGAGAGGGCGAGTGAGAGCGAGTTGGCTCTCTTTTTGATCTCCCTCTTGTCAGCTCAACAAAGCATAAGTAGCCCTCTAGACGTGCATCTGCAAAACTGTTCAACGGCCGAATTGGCTAGCGCGTCATTCCATACGTTGAATGCATAAGGTACCGCGCTCAAATCCCAGTCAAGCCCGCACAAATTTTTCTGTGTTTTTCTGAAAAACTAAAATAAAACAAGGCCAGGTGGGGGTCGGTCGTTGAAGCGATGGAGTATATGGGTCGAGGAGAAGCAGCAGGTGCACGCACCTATCCACTTCCAATCAAAAGAGGTATGTTCCCGTTCTCCATTCCACCCCATTGTGAGGGCGGATTGCCCACACCTGGTCCAAGTGCAATCAATTTTTTCCCAGGTGAGTTTAAAATGTTCTTGAAAACGGAACAATATTATCTCAAATCATGTTCTCAAAAATGGAACAATATCAACTCAATTTGATTTTTTTTGCGTTCTCAAAAAATTGTTCTTAAAGTGAGAACATTGCACTATATGTGAGAAAACCCGTTCATGCATACCTTTGTTAATAGTTTTTGCTCATTTTGTGTCCAATGTTCTCGGTTTTTTCCTCTTTTTTATTAAAAAAATTATTAATTTGCCACACCTGTAAGTAGAACAGGGTGTTGAAGCTTAGGCACACTCAAAAAAAAGGAGACTACTACAATTTCTATTTTTTCAAAGGTCATTAGACGGACTTACTTTGAGTATGACACTTGTAGGAACCAAATTATGTAATTGGCCGCAGTTATATGTATTGGTCACTTTCACTTATAATATTTTTCGTGGTTAACTTTGCTAGACCGCACATGAAAAGATGACTGGTGCTTTTGGCTATTGAATATAGAATGACTCTTTGCCTAGACTAGCAGCCTGAAGAAAGTTTTTAACATACACAAAAAGGATTTTCACCTTTTTATCTTTGGCTCTCACTAATGCTGTTAATGTAATTTCTCCCGCCCAATTTCTCTTTTCTTCTCCCTACAGAACATGTTCGCATACTTTTAGGCCACCAAAGAAAGTCTTTTTATTTTTCTTTTATGTCTGTTCAAGCGCCACTACACTAAATATTTTCGATGCATTGGCTTAGGGCTTGGCTGTGTATGGTTTTAGATGAGGCTATTGTGAGCTTATGCTCTAACCATAGCTTATAAAAACCGCACATGAATAATTGAGAGCTCTGCCATCTCACAGTTGCTATGAACGCCGGCTCCAAAGTATCTGTGAGGCTTCTTATATTATTCCAGTCACTCGAAGTGAGCTTTAATGAAGTTCTCAATGCCTAAAAGTTTGAAGCTTGTTTAACATCTGATATGTTGAACACCAGCGTGTGGCAACATCGAGCACTGGCTGTGGTAACGATTCCTATGATGATGATAATATTTTGTATTAATTTTGATTTATACGTAAAAGGCTACAAATCTTACCTATATGACGGCGTCCGTAACAGCTTTACAATTATCCGCGCTTTTTCAATAAACTCACTGGATTCCAAGCTTTGCATAAAATCTTTCACCGCGAGCTGAAGGGTGTAGGTAGCACATTTAATGGAGCTAATTGAATTTATTTTTAAATTTCTTGTTAGCTCATCAACATTTTGTTTTTTCCGCTACATTGTCGCAGTCATCATCATCAAAGTATATTTGGTCTTTGCGTAAATTTAATACCTGCAAAAGTGTCTTAATTTCACTGCAAAGATTTTGCGATGTGTGCGATGTCTTTAGCTCAATCAGACCCAACGGTTTATAATAATTTTTTCTGAGTTAATGTATTGCACATTAACGCCGAGAATGCCACGATTGCACCTTGTTGCAGTGTCAATTTTTAAGCAAATTATTCGGTTATTGAGAGCGTCCAGCTTTAATGGAATACAATTTTTCCTCGACGAAGCCCATCATGTTCCACGATGTTATAGCCGGCATATCTAAGCCGCTTCGTCTTGCCCCATGGTTAAGGAAAATTTCTTTTTTTCTCCTTCACTTGTTTTTTGTTACTCCAATTCACTTCAGCCTCATATTCATTTTTATGTTTTGATTCCAAATGCCTTAAATTGCTCACGTAATTTCCCGAGAAATTTAGCTTGCAAATATTACAATCGGGGGTGCCACAGAAACCTCTTCCAACCAAATTCCAACCGAATTCCAATTCTTAGGTGCCACAGAAATATATTTTGGTTGGTTTCAAAGCTCCCTTGTTTTGTGAAGAAATTTTGCAAAATGTACCTTTCAGAAAAAATTTTATCAAAAAGTAGTGATTGAAATATAAGCATTTTGAATTTTCTGACTGATCTACACAGTGTTTAAAAAACTGCCCTAAGTTTCATTTCGTCCGCTATTGCTTCTGCTTAAGGCCTGTTCTCAGAAGCGCGGAAAATAAATTTTTATGACGCACTCCATATAAAAAAAACAGTGGCGGAAAGTTTCCGCTGCTGAATTTATTTTCTGTGTTTTGTGACGCGCTAAATAAATGCCCAATTGGCCTATCGATAGTTGACGTATCGATAGCAATGTGGGTCGTGAGTGGATTAAATGAACAGCTGATGCCATTGGCGGAATTCGCTGCAGCTCTTTATTTTCACATCATAAATCGACAATGGAGGAAAATAATTCGGCAGAAAGAAACGGACGGAAAGTTTAAACCGCGAGGAAACTATAAGCTAAGAGCCACATATGAAGGGACGTACTGAAAACTGTCTCCAATGCAAACGTCCGACACTCGGAAATCTCGGCCGGTTGGCACGGACGGTTGCATCCGCAATCGGAGGAGGCCAAACAGCAGGTGATGACCACAGCAGTCGGAAGAGGCCAAACAACAGGTGATGACCATACCCAACCCTGTCATTATTTTTACCACCTCCACCGCGAAAACTGTGTCGGCCACGTCCGGTTTCGTGAGCAGCAGTGCCAGATGGGTGTGGGCGTGTCTATCAAACGTGCACCCGAGGAAGAGGATTTCGAATTTACGGCAAATAAAACAACAATTTTTCATGAAAACTGAAAATATATTTTCTAATCTATAGCGTAGCGTTTTACTTGAGAGCCAAAATGGTGGCATATACAAATCCATGATTTGCAGATACTCCAAGCCGCCTTCCTGCACACGATAGCAGCATTTCTGCAAAGAAATGCACAGTCAAACAACTACCACCCCCATCTAGTTGCGTATCTTGGCATCCGTCAGGGCCGCATGATGCATTATGTACTCCACAAACTGCTCCATCTCACCCACACTGTAGGCCGATTAGCCAATATCTTGTACAAACTTCTCCAAATATTGTAGTTATTGTTGCCCAAACGGCAAACATGCAAATAATCCTCCAAGTAGTAGACCGACATCACGAACAGATCGGCATTGTTGTGTCTCAAACGGGACCTCGACACCTCGAATCGAAATTTGGCAACGCGATGGCTCACAGATCTGTATTCCTGTTGCGCATACAACTTGTAAATCTTTCAAATTTTTTGTTTATAAACAAATCAAAACAGCTGACCACCAGTTGGCGTTTCTGTTTTCTTCTTTGGCGTATATATGGGCGCACTAAAAATTTATGTATGCTAAATTTATAAAGTGCAATTTAACGTGCTCAATTTTCCGCGCTTCTCAGAACAGGCCTTTATGCTTTTGCAAATTACAAAAGCGGCAGCAGCAGCGAACAGCCGCTATCGATATTTGTTCAAAAGCAGAAGCGACTGCAGTCGTCGGTTCATGAATTTTGATATTGATTTTGCTTTTGATTCCGTTCCGTTCATAAGTCGTAGCAGAAGCTCACGATCGCTTTTAAAAGTCGACAGCAGCAGAAGCACCGCAGTTGTTCTTGCATCTCCTTCCCGCTTTTGCTTTTGTATTTTGCCCGGCGCGTTATTTCTCTCAACTCATGAAACGAATCGCTGGCGCCACGAAATATTTCTTGGAATTAGGAAGCACCAAAATATAACGCCACGCAACAACAACATAGGTTTTTTTTCTAACGTGTTGTTGTTGTTACCTTCAACCCGGCCGAGACGAATTGCGGTAAATGCTTTGTTGTGTGTGTAATATCCAAAATGCAAAAGCAAAAAGTAGATGCAAGAGACTTCTGTGGTGCTTTTGCTGCTGCCGACTTTTAAAAGCGATCGTGAGCTTCTGCTTCGACTTAAGCCGGGTATCCAGCACCGCGGAAACTAAAAATTCCTGTCAAACTTCATATAAAAACAAGTAAGACCGTTGCAGTCGAGTAGCCCGACTTCAATATACCCTGTACAATTGACAACGAGAGCGTAAGTTAAAGTCGGCTCTAACCGACTTCGATAAACCCGTTAGTCATGAAAAAACATGTTTAATAGTGCTCCAGCGTTCCTTAGGGTGACCATCCGAAAAGTATGCAACATTTTTATTAGGGTGGGTGGGGTGGTGGCGGGGGGGCTTGGTTCTTTTTTTTGCTCATAACTTCTGAACCGTTCATCCGATTTTTTTCATTTCTTTGGCAAATCGATTTATTTTGCTAATTACTAACTATCTCTAGAAAGTACGAATCGTCTATCTTCAAAACTGTGGGAGATATAACGTTTTTTCCAAATTGCGGGGGCGGAAGGGGGCGTGGCCAAAATTTGAAACAAACTTGATCTGCGTACAGATAAAAGAAGCATTTGTCCCATACATGTCAAACCTCTATCTCTTACCATCTCTGAGATCGACGCGTTCATACAGACAGACGGACAGACGGACAGACGGACGGACGGACGGACGGACAGACGGACATGGCTAAATCGACTCGGCTATTGATGCTGATCAAGAATATATATACTTTATAGGGTCGGAGATGTTTCCTTCTCCCTGTTACATACATTTGCACAACTTCATGATCCCCTTTTACCCATTTTTAATGGGTACAGGGTATAAAAACTGTGGCAGGAATTTTTAGTTTGGCTTTTCGTTGCTTGTGTATCCAGCAACATGAACGTAATCCACAGTTTCTTATCGATAGTTGGCATATCGATAGCGTGTGTGGATGGAGAGAACAGCTGATGCACATCGCAGGAATATATTGCCAACAATTATTTTGGATATGATGAGCGAAAATTTTGGGGGGAAAATGCTTTTATATTTTGTTTGTTATGAGCTGTCATCTGGTTGGGGAACCATCAGCGTGCAAAGATTGGTAGGGGATGGTTTTAAAGGCACCCTTATGCCAAATTGATGAGGCCGCCAGACGGATGCTTTCCATAGACACAAAGGTCGGAGAGATGTCGTCCGTTAAGATGCCTTCTTAATCTGTGTGTTGCCAGATCATCGGCAAATATATTAGAGTGGTGCACCTTGGTCATGATACCTGCATACCTTTGTGCATATTAATTTGGGCGCATAATGCCGAAGCGTCCACGCTGCGGTATGTAGTTGTATGCCTCATACCAGGGGCCCCACATAGATGACTCTAGTTTTTTAAGGGCAGTGGATCATGCCGTACCCCGTAACGGAATCGCCCAGATCCACCGCTTCGAGGCTTAAGAAGCCAATGGAGCTGCAACCGTAGCAACTGCCCGAGTCACATGGACGATCCTAGTCAAGCTTCGCGACGCGTCGGTTCAGAGTCACGCCAAGGTATTTAGCCACGTTATCCGTACTGATCTGGCCATTGAGTTAACAAAATCCTTAATATAAATGCGGATGTTTTTGGGCAATCTAGTATCCGACGATGAAAGACTTCATTTGACCAAGAGGTCATACTACTACTGCAGTGATGTTTTGTGCCATCCGGGACACACAGCAAAGTGTCATGCCATCGGTTTATCATACCCAAGTATAAAGTATGTAGCACATACTCCGAGCAGCATGCTTCCTCCAGAAAATACTATTTATTTTTTTTAATTTTATTTCAATTCAAATAGTTAACAGTGCCTAACAGCTGATTGATCAGAGTGACCTTCCACCCTTTCGGTACGTGGTCACACTGTTTTAGTTATGTTCCACACACACAAGAAATAAATAGCAAATTCCTGGCAGGAATTTTCCGCAGTGCTGGATACAGGCCTTTATGAATGAAACGGAATCAAAAGCAAAATCAATATCAAAATTCATGAACCGACGACTGCAGTCGCTTCTTGCTTTTGAACAAATATCGATAGCGGCTGTTCGCTGCTGCTGCCGCTTTTGTATTTTGCAAAAGCAAAAGCAGAAGCAAGAGTTCATATTGAAAAGTTAAAAAAAGTCGAAGCTGTGAAAAGTAAAAAATTTGTGACTTTTGCTACTTCGGCAGAAGCAATTTAATCACTGGATCTACATAGTTTATTTTGCACTTTTTATATGATAAAATAAGTAATTTAAGATTTTACAAAATCTCTAGTAAAATATTGCAGTTCACAGTTGGCCAGCAAAACCAACCCAAAACCAACCGAGCAAAAAGGTGCCAACTTAACAAAAATAGTGCTCTAAATTTTTCGGAGTATTATATTTATTGAGTTACTCAACAAATTAAATTATATATTGAAGTAAAAAAAAAAACATCATTGGCATCTTTATAATCTTCCATTTAGCATAAAATAAATGTGTATTTAAATAAAAATATTTGCTAAAAGTTCAGTGTTGGAAGTTGGCAAGTCGGCATATGCATACGCATACGCATTTAGTGAATGCCCGATTAAAGAAGAAGAATACATCTGTGTGTAGAAGAAGAAGACAAATTGCGCGAAAATGTAAGTAAACATTAAATTTATTAATTTTGATTGATAATATCTGTGTGGATTTTTTAGGGAAAAGCATAGAACGCCTCAGCAAGATGAAGTGTTTGTTCGCTTCATTGAGAAGCACCCTGAAATCGGCAGAGGGTACACCAAAGGTGATAGAGTCGCTGTGGCAGTTGCCTGGGCCGAGTTAACAGCTGAATTAAACTCTGTTGGCCCGCCTTGTAAATCAACCGAAGAATGGCGCCGGGTATGTACATTATTTAATGGTGATTTACTAGACATTTAAAAATTACATATATGTCATAGATTACATAAATATTGTGAAATAGAAAGTAAGCTATGATAAATAAATTGTCATGTAGTGAAAGACTTCTAAGCCTACTGTTGTTGGGACTGGTGGGACGAAAGCATCGTTTCTGACAAGTGAATCAAGTAGAATGAGATTTGTGTAAGAAAGTGAACGAGTAGTTAGTCTAGCTCGCATTGAAAGAGAAAAAATTTGCGTTACTTTTTTTTTTTTAAAATTTGCAAACCGTGCTTCTCATTAGTTTAAAGGGTTAGACCAAAGTCGTAAATAACTGTATAGGAACGTTACGCAATTTATTTTAGGGTTCCACGGTTTTCTGAACAGCTAAAACCATTATATTCACTAACCTCTAGAATCAATCATTTTGATTGGAAACCAATTCATGAGCAGATTCGGCAGAAAATAATTTCAGTATTAACAAATGAACCAGTTTTAGTAATATTTGACCCACAATATCCAATTGAGTTGCACACTGATGCCAGTTCAGAAGGATACGGAGCAATACTCATGCACAAAATAGAAAACAAGCCTAGGGTAATTGAATATTACAGTAAATGTACAACGGCTTCAGAATCCAAATACCATTCTTATGAGCTTGAGACAATGGCCGTATTTAACGCAGTAAAACATTTCCGTCACTATTTACATGGTCGAAAGTTCGTAGTATATACAGATTGTAATTCACTAAAAGCAACTCAGAACAAAGTTAATCTGATGCCTAGAGTTCACCGCTGCACTATGGGTTTTTTTTGGCATCAATTTCAAATTGAAAGATAGAAAGCTAAGTTTTTGCACATAAAATATTCAAATTAAAGTAGAATTTCGGTTTTGTTTATTTTATGATTCGACCACGCCTTCATCCCCTTCCCCGAACATGGTATCTAAAATTATTTGAAAAATTCAAAATAAATATGTTTTTCCATAGATTTGATCTGTTGTGTGCATTTGCACTTACTGAAACAATTGGTCATAAATAAGAACATCTAAAACAACCAATTTGTGCCAAACTTATTAATAAATTTGTTCCTAAACGGTCAAGAGTCAAGGAAAAGCTTCTCAAGCATGTTCAAAAAATATCCCTCTGGAAAAAGACGATTTTTCCGCGAAAAAGCAAATTAAAGCAGACAAATGAAGCTGCATATTATTCTGGACACTTTAGTTAGTAATTCCACATTTAACAACCTGAGCACTTCGGAGTGCCAAATTTGTAGAGTAATAAAACGCTAACTTCGTCTTTGACACTTAGCTAAATTTGCAAACAAGATTTTTCTAATCAAAAACCGAGAGTTCCTATGACAGCTAAGATAGTCACGTTTGACCAAAACTTCAAATCTTTGCTAAGTTTTTATACCCTTGCAAATTTTTAATACATCAGAGTTTAAGAACGCCAGCATAAAAACAAACAATTTTTCTCATTAAAACCCACTTTTCGACCGATAGTTCCTATGACAGCTATAAGATATAGTCATCCGATTTTGACAAAAACTTCCAAATCTATGTGAAAGCGTAAAAAAAGTTTTTCCCACAAAGACCCACTTTTCGACCGATAGTTCCTATGGCAGCTATAAGATATAGTCATCCGATCCGGTCGGTTCCGACATATTAGCAGTGTGCAGTAAAAAGAAGACTCTGTGCAAAATTTCAGCTCGATAGCTTTAAAACTGAGAGACTAGTTCGCGTAGAAACAGACAGACGGACAGACGGACAGACAGACGAACAGACAGACGGACGCACAAAGCTCAATCGACTCAGCTCGTCGTCCTGATCAAGAATATATATAGTTTATAGGGTCGGAAATGAATATTTCTATGCGTTGCAAACTTCTGGGCAAAATTATAATACCCTTTGCAAGGGTATAAAAATACACATAAACAAAACCCCTTTCACAAGAACAAAAACACATAGAATTGACGAATATTTTATTTAACCCTTGTTTTACATACCTGAACTACAACTTTCCATCATTTAAAGTTGTATTTTTCACTTTATGTGGCCAACGTGAGCAATTAAACTTTAGCAATGTGTTAAGGTGAACTGTACACACAGATACCATGTGCGTAATCAGCTGACTTTGACAGTGTATCGCTCAATCAGTGTGACCGTAAAAAATTTTATCGATTGATTTTTTATTTAACTAGAGTATTATAAACATAAAAATAAAAGTTATTTTCAAAAACAGAGCAACATTTTTTTTGGGTTTATGCCAAAAAAACGAAAAAAAACCCAATGTGCGCTGGTGGGCATATCTACAATCGTTCGATTTTAGTGTAGAGGAAGGAAAAGGGGTAGTATGGCTCACGTTGATTTTTTATCGCGCAACATAGCAACACAAAATACTAAGCCAGCTAACAAAACAATAGAAAAGCGTGTAGATTTAGCTGAAATTACAAGCAGTTGGCTTATTGCTGAACAGCAAAGAGATTCAGAAGTGTCTGCATTGTTTTCTAAGATGCGAAATAATAATTTGTCACCAGAAATAGCCAAAACATACGAAATAAGGAGTGGTATATTGCATCGAAAGATTCAAAGGAATGGCAGAACACGATGTCTACCTATTATACCAAGAACATTTAGATGGTCTGTCATAAATCATGTGCACGAAGCAATAATGCACTTGGGATGGGAGAAAATATTAGATAAGGTTTACGATTATTACTGGTTTGAAAATATGTCAAAATATATTCGAAAGTTTGTTGAAAACTGCATATCTTGCAAGCTTTCGAAGCCTCCATCTGGTAAGTCTCAAGTAGAGATGCATCCTATACCTATAGTTGATATACCATGGCACACCATTCATATAGATATCAGCGGAAAGTTAAGTGGAAAAAACGATCAAAAGGAATATGTCATTGTCCAGATAGATGCATTTACGAAATTTGTCTATCTTTATCATACCTTGAACCTAAATACGGAAAACTGCATAAAGGCACTAAAATCCGCTATATCACTCTTTAGCGTGCCCATACGTGTGATCGCTGATCAGGGAAGAAGTTTTGCAAGTGCTGGATTTAGGGAGTTTTGTGAACTTCAGAAAATTGAGTTACATTTGATTGCTACAGGCGCCTCCCGTGCAAATGGTCAAGTGGAGCGAGTAATGAGTACCATGAAGAACGGCAGCAAGAGAGCTTATAAGTATGCTCATGAATGTTTGCGAGCGATGCCTGATAAACAAGTCTTTGAAGAATTTGAAAATGATTCGATGAATGAAAATGAAGAGGATGTGGACGTTGAGCCCAATCCTGCACCAAATGAGGGTGCGAGTTAGAATACACACAAAAGGCTACGACCGCACCACGATGGGCATACCGATGGTGCAAGTGCAGACAAAGAGTCTTGCATCGGGTACGGCGCGGTTGACATCGTGGCGGGGGTCAGAAGGTCCGGTGGGGACCTTGACGCATAAAAGTGCGGGATATCGTTGCTTGTGAAGCAGCAAGAGCCTGTGTGGGAATCTTGAGATTCAGATGGTCGGGTTTAGCAGAAGAGCACAGCAGATGCTAAGAATGACAGTTGGGTCTCTAAAATTTGTTATCCTGCTAAACTGACATCTGATGTGAAAATTCTAGAATGCTAAAAAAAAAAAAAAAAAAAGACAAGTTTAAAAGGCTTGGCATAGGCAAGTCAAAAAAAAAATAATGAAATTGAATTGTTTTGGTATTTTGACACGCGGGACATAATAGTTTGAGCAAGGCATGGTACTAACTTTGTGTCTGGATAGAAATTCACACGGGGTCGTGTGAAGGTCAGGATAGCCGTGTCATAGATTACATAAATATTGTGAAATAGAAAGTAAGCTATGATAAATAAATTGTCATGTAGTGAAAGACTTCTAAGCCTACTGTTGTTGGGAACATGGTGGGACGAAAGAATAGTTTCCTGCCAAGTAAGTCAAGTGTCTAGTGTCAAGTGAGATATGAGATTTGGTGTAATGAAATGTGAACCGAGTAGTTAGTCTAGCTCAGGCATTGAAAGAGAAAAGACATTTGCTTTACTGTTCGAGAAATACATTCTAAAGACAAAGATGGAAAACCGTGCTTCTCCGACTTATCGTGCATCTCCGACATATATGTATAAGGATTGGAGCACAGGCGTTTGGCTTGCCCACTTCAGAAGCTAACAAGGAGAATCTTCCAACGTCAGACGTCCAAGAAAGTGGTAAGTAAACACGAGTCAGCGATATAGAGCATATATATTTCAAACACTGTGTTTTTCAGATTTAGACGAGACTCCAAATAAAAAGCAGAAGATTGCGGATGATGAAGCCAGCTCTTCTAACAAGTCTCATCTTGACAACAGAAGCAAACTCTCAAAGAGGATGGATTCAGATGTACTTAGTACACTTGTGGCTGAAGAAGCGCTGCTGCTAAAAGATGTGGTTAAGGAGCTGCGTGAACTAAATAAAAGTTCCAAAGCCAACACAGAGGCTGTGCTTACCATGGGAGCTCTTATGCAGCAAAAATTTGGAAGAAACCAAGAGCCAAAACGCTCTGTTGCTAAAAATCTTAAAAAATTAATGTACTTAAGAAAAACCAAAGTGAAAAAAAATTTATGAATTCAAATTGAAAGTTTGATTATATTTTTATTGTCTTTTTAAACGTATAAATACTTTTTCGAGTACGCTATCCACGTAAGCTTGAGGCTATTTCATCCCGAATCGCGGAAGCACTTTGTTGTTGCCTATTACTGATGACTTCTTCATCCTCACCTCCATTGGATGGAATATTGTTGGCTTCTCCTGGGTTGTACGGAAAATCAGCTTCGTTTCGAGACCGGCAAATGTTGTGCAAGGCACAGCATACATTAATTATCCGGGTTATCTTTAAAGGTTGGTATAACAAGCAACCTTGAATTGACCTGAATCGACTTTTCAAAACACCAATTGTTCGTTCCACGACATTCCGCGCAGATGCATGTCGCAGATTAAAGGTGTGCTGCATTGTTCCTGCTATTGGATTTCTGTATGGAGTCAACACATAGGGCTCAAGTGGGTAACCCGAATCAGCTAGTAGCCAGCCATGTGTCCCATTTTCGAACTTTTATTGTAGGAAATGCTTAGACTCGCTCAAGTTCCATGCGAAGGAATCATGAGTTGCTCCAGGAACTCCAGCATCCACAAGTAGAACTCGCAGGGTGTAATCACATATCTATACGAAATTTGGATAAAGTATGAACAGCAACTCATATATCTTAAGTGTAACACAATTGGACAACACCCCTACTTACATTCATTTTCCTCAATACGATACGTACATCACAAAACGTGGCCGTCTGTGGCCCAGTGGTTAGTGTGCTGGACTGCTGGGCGGTAGGTCGTGGGTTCGATCCCGCCTCTGAACATCTAATAATAAAAGTTTTTTTCTTTCTTTAGAAGAATAGCTTTTACACATACGGTCACCTTCACCAGCTATTGGCGCCAGCTGTGAAGTAACTAGCCATGAAAAAGCAAATTCTCAAACTTTGCCGTTCGGATTCGGCGTTAAACTGTAGGTCCCTTCCTCTGTGCGAAAAATTTAAGGCACACACTCCAAGAGATTGGAGGAGCTGTCAGCCAATTTAACATTACATCACAAAACACTGCACTCTGAATTGTTTGCTGGTTTAATAATACAATCATTTCATTAATACAAAAATAACCTTTCCGATTCAAGTACTGCACATCTTCTTCCTGCGGCTTAAATATTTTTACATGGGTGCCGTCAATGCAACCGATAACCCCTGGAATTCCAAATTTGTCATAGAAATGGGACTTTGACTTCAAAATATCTTCATCACTTTGATCAAAATTTATAAACCGGGGGCAAAGTGTTCTTTCCAATAAGGGAATTATATTCCACATTATTTTGCAAACAGATTGCCGAGACAATGCCAACACATAGAAAGCGAAGCGCAGTGGCCAGCTGCAGGATTGGTGAAATTGATGATGCTGGGATTTATTCTTCAATTACTCCATATATCATCAAAAATGTTCCTTTATCGATACGATAGTTATAGCGGAAACTAGAAAATAAAGCGGCAATCAAAACTTGTAATTAATTAAACAAATTAAATAAGGTCTTACGTTGCATTAGAGCACGCCAACGGATCTGATGCGTTTCTCAAACGCAATCGTTGAATGCGTTCTTCATTTAGTTGTCTCCTCCGGAGAAAATCCATGGCAACTAAGCCGGCTATTGGCATTTTGCAAATATTTTTTAACAAACAAATAGAAGCTGCTGTTTGTTTACTTAAAATCAGCCGCTAATTGACAGTCAAAGTGATCGTAGGTTTGCCGCACATAACAGAGTTTTTCGCACAAGAGAAAGGGACCTACAGTTTATTTGTTTATTAGAGGTAAGTTTAACAATGTTCAGTAGGGTGTCCCAAAAAAATTTTTTTGCGCACCGTCATTTTCTGAAAGCTTATGGAGTAAAGTATTTTTGAGATTTTTTTCAGATTTTTCGAAAGACGTTTAGAGGTCGCACAAATCGAGTTTCCCCCAAAAATGGGGTTTTTCGTATTGATTTCGATTTTTACTTATAACATGGTAAATAACCACTATTTTCTTAGTTTTAAAATCAACATTTTAAAGAAAACTGTCAAAACTTTACTTTTATGAGCATAAACCATGAATTTTGGCTTTGCATTTGCTTGTTTAGGTACCATATATTACATTTTTTCGTAAATTTTTCATAAATTTTGTTAAAAACGCATTAAAACTTTTAAAATTTCTATGAAAGTTGAAAAAACTAATGATGCAGTTTAAAAGATGGTTAAATTTTTAAAAAACTGATACTAAGAAATACATATTTGCTCTTACCGTTCCAGAGTTAAACCTCTTAAAGCATTGTACCCATTTCATAAAATTAATAATATTAAACGATTTTTGCCAGTTTTGCATCAGATTTGCTTTAAAATTTGAATTGTGATGTTTTTCGCGTTTACTGATTTTTTCCCTGCTAAGTTGGTTAGTCCAATTCATGCAACACAGTACAAACACTAAAAAAACCCCGGCATAAGACCCTTTAATTATGACAAAAAGGACCTCTGTACTCATAACCTCATACCCAGTTTTTCAAATGAAGCTTCGGTTCGCGTTTTACGGGTACTTTTGTACTTACAACACACAACGACAACAATTTAACTTAGATTTAAATGGTTTAAGATAAAATTCTCTAAAACTCAGCAAATGTGGACAGGGTCATGTCATTGGGAACGCAATATAAAAAATTCACTTCAATCGTGCAATAGATTATGGTACCTCCCGAAGAAGGTAAACCTGAATTTTTGAATATAAAACGAAAATAACTTTAAACTTATAACTTTAAAAGCGCACGGTAGATTTTCATTAAAATCGTTTTTTTTTGTGATAATATAATATAATGGGCTATTGCATAACCAAAAGAAATTTTACTCGACAGCCAAAAAACCGCGAGTTTAAGTACCATTCTTAGACTCACCCACAAATCAATTCATATCCATAAGCCAGATCTAATAATATACAGATCTGCGTTTTCAGTTTTGCCAACAAAGACTTGGTTCGCGAAATATAGACAATTTTGTACTAGCAATTGCCTTAGAACGACATTGACCATTTAGGGTAAAACAAGCTTCACCAAAATTAAGGTATAAATTTTATTAGTAAAGTGCTTTATAAGGAGCAGAAAAACAGATCATATCATTAAAATACTTTAGTTCATGGCATCTTGGCGTACCACGATTTGTCCATCAAAGACAATTTTGATTAAAATTTTACTTCTTCTTGGTGGCAACGACGAATTTTACTCATACGATTTATGGTATAATTTTTCGGTAGCTTGTAATACCCAAATGGTAAATGTTGTTCAAACGGAATTGCTAAACAAAATTAGCAAAATTTGCTATTAAACGCGAAGCAAAGCATTCGTGGTGAATATGAAAACACAGTTCGAAATCATAATTCAATGTTTAAAGCAAATCCGGTGCAAAACTGGCAAACATCTTTTAATATTATTAATTTCATCAAATGGGTACATAGCTTTAAAAGAGTATAACTCTGGAACGGTAAAAGCAAATTTGAATTTCTTAGTTTCAGTTTTTTAAAAATTTAACCAACTTTTAAACTGCATCATTAGTTTTTTCAACTTTCATAGAAATTTTAAAAGTTTTAATGCGTTTTTAACAAAATTTATGAAAAATTTACGAAAAAATGTAATATATGGTACCTAAACAAGCAAATGCAAAGCCAAAATTCACGGTTTATGCTCATAAACGTAAAATTTTGACATTTTTCTTTAAAATGTTGATTTTAAAACTAAGATAATAGTGGTTATTTACCATGTAAGAATCGAAATCAATACGGAAAACCCCATTCTTGGGGGGAAACTCGATTTGTGCGACCTCTAAACGTCTTTCGAAAAATCTGAAAAAAATCTCAAAAATGCTTTACTCCATAAGCTTTCAGAAAATGCCGGTGCAAAAATTTTTTTTGGGACACCCTAATGTTCAGTCAAACAATAAATATTAAGAGTAATTTACATAATGATTAAGCTAATAGCGAACTCTGACCCGGTGGGATAAATTTATTGGCAATGCCAGCTATGGTCCAACTCACAGCATAAGTGGTCAAAGTACGTACTAGCCATTGCATGAGGGTATTAGTTGAGGAGTGACATCAAGGAGTTCTTTACGTCTAATGGAGAGCTATCTATGGAAAATAGGTGATAGTACTCATTGTAAACAAGGCACAGGCAACGGAAGGGGTCTCGATGAGCATAGTTCGTTAGGCGGGGCGGTAGATAGATGGGTATATAGTGTCGAGTTGCTCTAGGTGGCACTGACAAATTAATTAGGCTTAGGAGAGCAATTGAGTCAATCACACCGGCCAGAAGCTTTTGGATGAAAACTACCGCATGGTAGATTTTTCTGGATTTAAGTGATGTGGTCTATTAGGCGCAATCTCTGTTCATAGGGCGGTAGGTGGATGGTGGTGTCCCAGTTTAAGCCACGAAGGGCAAAAATCAAAAACTGTTTTTGAACTGATTCGATTTTATCTTGGTACTGTTGGTAATGCGGGGACCAGAGGCAAGAGCAATATTCCAGGTTAGGTCTTACCAGTGAGGTGTAAAGGAGTTTGGTGGTGTAGGGGTCATCGAATTCTTTTGACCATCTTTTAATAAATCCAAGGGCGCTCTTAGCCTTGTTGCAAATCACAGAGATGTGACTGTTAAAGCTCAGTTTGGGCTCAAATAATATGCCCAAATCATCGACCTTGAATATGCGATCTAACGGTTCTCCATGAATGGTGTACTCGCTACAATTTGCTTACGATGTAGGAATCCCTTATTTACTATTGAAGAAAATTCGAGTAGGTTTGTGGAAACCGAGCGTCGACGAATAAAACCATGCTGGGATGCACTAAGAATTGGTTGGCAAAAATGTTGTAATTGGCCAGTAATTATGAGTTCAAATAATTTTGGTATGGCAGACAGCTAACAGATTCCTCTATAATTGCCTATATCAGACCTAGAACCTTTTTATGGATAGGAATAATAAACGATTCCTTCCATAATAGGGGGAAATCACTGAGCTGGAGGGATAAATTAAATAGCTTAAGGAGGGATCACAGAGGAAATCAGCACAATATTTAAGGACGCAGCTAGGGACATTGTCTGGTCCAGCTGAAAATGATGGCTTAAGTTGTTTTAAATTGGATAGGAGACAATCGTGATCTGGCTGGAGCTGGAGCTGCACGTATATCCGCAGTAACATTGGCAGTCGAGGTTGGAGCAGTGATGAGTGATGTAGTAGGCAGTACCGTGTTGGCCGAGTTTGCAGTGGAAGAAGCAGCCAATGAGAGAGCTTCATCCACAACACCAGTAGGGGCATCAACGGCAGACGACAAGTTATTATTGGAGCATTTATTTGACTCTGAAATTAAGAGCAAAGAATTGGAATTATGCACAGACGGGCAGCATTCTTTGCTTGTTGGGGAATCATCCACAATTTCCAGATTACGAAAATGCGATACCATGGTACCAAACTTAGTTTGAAGATCGCGGACTATACTGTAGGCGGCTTGGAACTCCAAATCGGTTTGCCGCATAAATGTTCTCATTTTCGCTGCAATGACCATGCATTTCCAACAAGTCCAAAAGAGGCCAATTCCATCTTTAAGAAGGTCAGCAATCCGAGAAATTGCAACAACACCAATTGAGTGTAGCAGAGAGTAATTATGCACAGCAAAAGAGCACTAATGACCGCAACAATTACGATGCATGGGGCCAATGCGGCTGATTTTATTTAACTAAATAAAGGCAGGAACTTATTTGATTAGCACAACAGACTTAAGGGGCTTGGTACACCACCAATAAATGCAAAGCACATCAATAAGACCCGAAATCTATTTAATTAAAACAAAACTGGCGTGAAAGATTGGAGCTTGAAAAAAACACGAGCGGTAACGACGAAAGTTGAACTCGAACTTTAATGCCGAATCCGAACTGCAAAGTTTGAGAATTTGCTTTTTCATGGCTAGTTACTTCACAGCTGGCGCCAATAGGTGGTAAAGGTGACCGTATGTGTAAAAGCTATTCTTTTAAAGAAAGAAAAAAACTTTTATTATTAGATGTTCAGAGGCGGATTCGAACCCACGACCTACCGCCCAACAATCCAGCACACTAACCACTGGGCCACAGACGGCCACGTTTTGTGATGTACGTATCGTATTGAGGAAAATGAATGTAAGTAGGGGTGTTGTCCAATTGTGTTACACTTAAGATATATGAGTTGCTGTTCATACTTTATCCAAATTTCGTATAGATATGTGATTACACCCTGCGAGTTTTATTTGTGGATGCTAAATCGCCTGGAGCAACTCATGATTCCTTTGCATGGAACTTGAGCGAGTCTAAGCATTTCCTACAATAAAAGTTCGAAAATGGGAGCGTTTTGGCGCTTGGTTTCTTCCAAATTTTTGCTGCATAAGAGCTCCCATGGCAAGCACAGACTCTGTGTTGGCTTTGGAACTTTTATTTAGTTCACGCAGCTCCTTAACCACATCTTTTAGCAGCAGAGCTTCTTCAGCCACAAGTGTACTAAGTACATCTGAATCCATCCTCTTTGAGAGTTTGCTTCTGTTGTCAAGATGAGACTTGTTAGAAGAGCTGGTTTCATCATCCGCAATCTTCTGCTTTTTATTTGGAGTCTCGTCTAAATCTGAAAAACACAGTGTTTGAAATATATATGCTCTACTTCGCTGACTCGTGTTTACTTATCACTTTCATGGACGTCTGACGTTGGAAGGTTCTCCTTGTTGGCTTCTGAAGTGGGCAAGTCAAACGCCTGTGCTCCATCCACGCCCTCAACCAAGCCGTATATATTGATGGCAATGGCAATGGCGTCTTCAGAAGGCGTTAGAGGCTCCTGCTTAAAAAGGCCGCCACCAGTGGCTCTGCTCTCTCTCTGGTTGTGTGCGATCTTTATACCCTTGCAAAGGATATTATAATTTTGCCCAGAAGTTTGCAACGCATAGAAATATTCATTTCATTATATACTCTTGATCAGGGTAACGAGCTGAGTCGATTGAGCTTTGTCCGTCCGTCTGTCCGTCTGTCTGTCCGTCTGTCTGTTTCTACGCAAACTAGTCTCTCAGTTTTAAAGCTATCGAGCTGAAACTTTCCACAGAGTCTTCTTTTTACTGCACACTGCTAACGACTCCCACTTCAGCGATTATTAATATTATACGCTTTTACATAGATTTGGAAGTTTTTGTCAAAATCGGATGACTATATCTTATAGCTGCCATAGGAACTACCGGTCGAAAAGTGGGTTTTAATGAGAAAACTTTTTTGTTTTTAATTGAAAATTTAAAAAATTCAAAATATTACACTTTTAAGCGTCAAACTTCTGCAAAAGAGCTCCGAAAAAGCTCACATTTTGGGGTTAAGCTTCTCTCATAATAAGCTTCCTTTGGGCCAATTGTCATCCAATTCAGAGACATCATCCCAGAAAAAACTTTTTTTGTATGGAATGCCCCATATAAACTTTCATGTTTCACGTTTTCTGGGCCAAGATTAACGCTCTCCAATAATGTTACCTATTGAGCCAAAATAAGCTATTTTGTACAAACAGCAAAAACCACCGTTATAAGTGAGTCAAAGTCGCCCACATTGCACTTAATGCGCTGTCTGCTTATGCGGGCTGTCGTCGACACGCTTGGACTCAGTTGTTTTAACTCTCTTCAAAGCGAGCTTATTCCTCTTGTTGCGACGTCAGATCCTCGCCTCAAAAGGAGGCAATTTATAATGCGCTGAGTCCACCGAGTATTTTATTGCGCATTGATTTTTAGACAGAATAACGGGTCGATGCCCAAGTGGGCTATGCATTACTTCTTTAGTGCAAGATGATGTCACTTTCTTCTCATTTTAACTTGGCGTGGTCCTCTTTGGATCTTGTTTGGTATTTGGTCATCCCATCTAAGTCGAGGTCTCCCCTGCTTGCCTCTTTCTCCGTAGTCAGCCGCCTTCGAATAATAAGCTTTCCTTACTGGAGCTTCTTCGTCCATCCTGGTGACATGTCCTAACCAGCGCAGCCGCTTTTGCTTTATGCGCTTGACCAGACAGGTGTCCCCATAGAGCTCATACAGTTCGTCATTATTTCGAATGCGGAAATCATCGCCAACTTTTAAAGGTCCATAAATCCTCCGAAGAATCTTTCGTTCAAACACGCCAATCGCCGCTTCATCCGCTGCTGTCATTGTCCTTGCTTCTGCGCCGTATTGCAGGACTGGGATTGGGATGATAAGCGACGTGTATAGGGCTAGTTTTGTTCTTCGCTTGAGGTCTCTGCTCTTGAGCTCTCTACTTAGCCCGTAGTAGCATCGGTTTGCAAGAGTGATCCTTCGTCGGATTTCCAGACTGATGTTGTTGTCGCTGGTTATCGTCGTTCCGAGGTAGACAAAATCCTCTACAACTTTAAAGTTGTATTCTCCCATTGTAACAAATTGTCCAAGACGCAAGGACTTTTTGTCCGCGGATACAAGGTATTTCGTCTTGTCCTCATTTACCGCTAAACCCATCAGTTCTGACTGCCTCTCAATCTCTGAAAACGCCCTGCTTACCGCCCGTTCGTTTTTGCCGATGATGTCGATATCATCGGCATATGCGAGTAGCATTAGATCTTTATAAATAAAGGCGCCCGTTCTGTTGGCATGTGGGCACCGGCGCAGTATATATTCCATCAGTAGATTGAAGAAGTCACACGATAAGGTATCGCCCTGCCTAAAACCTCTCTTGGTATCAAATTGTTCGGAAAGGTTCTTTCCTATTTTGACGGAGCTTTGTGTACTTCTCAACGTCATCATGCAAAGACGAACGTACTTTCCTGGTATACCAAGGGTAGACAAGGCTTCAAAAAACCTTGACCTTATCGGCGTGTCGAAGGCTGATTTATAATCAACAAATAGATGGTGTGTGTTGATGCCTCTCTCATAGGTCTTCTCCAGGATTTGTCGTAGTGTGAATATCTGGTCTGTGGTGGATTTACCAGGTCTAAAGCCACACTGATAAGGTCCAATCAGTGTGTTAATAAGCGGCTTAAGACGTTCACAAATAATGCGCGACAGAACCTTATATGCAATGGGAAGGAGACTGATCCCGCGGTAGTTGGCGCAAACTGCAGGGTCTTCTTTTTTTAAAGATTGGGCATAGGACACTTAGATTCCAATCGTCGGGCATGCTTTCTTCAACCCATATACGGCAAAGAAGTAGGTGCATGCACCTTACCAATTCTTCCCCTCCAGCCTTGAACAATTCAGCGGGCAGCTCATCAGCGCCTGGTGATTTATTGTTCTTTAGCCTTTGTATGGCTAAGCAGACTTCCTGTTGGGTCGGCGGGTCTATCTCTGTGTTGTCGATTGGTGGCATCGTTACTTCTCTAGAGGCGGCATCATATTCGTCATCGCCTCCCAGTAGGTTGGAGAAGTAGCTTCTCCATTTGTTAAGCGCCACTTGCGGATCGGTGACCAGATTCCCGTGTTCGTCTTTGCATTGTGCGACTCTGGGCTTAAAACCTTCTGTTAATTGCTTAATTTTTTGATAAAATTTTCGAGTCTCACTCATGCCGAGAAACATCTCGACTTCCTCGCGCATGCGCCTTCCTGCTCGTTCTTTTTCCTTCTAAAGAGGCGCTTCTGCTCTTTCCTTTTCTCCCGGTATCGCTCCTTAACAGCCCGCGTTGCTCCCGACTGCAGAGTTCTCCTGTGGGCTGCGTCTTTCTCTGCAGAAGCGGAGGTTTCCCTGAGCAGTTCGGCGAGTTTGGCTTTGTAGGCTTCAGAGGTCCCTTGTGATTGCAGCTTCTCGACGTTTAGCTTTCGACGTGTGCCAGAGCGTGAGGCATTTGCCACACTGAGCCGCGTGCGTACCTTGGCTGTAACCAGGCAGTGATCCGAGTCTATGTTGGCTCCTCGAATCGCACGCACGCCTAGTACACTCGATGAGTGCCTTCCGTTGATCACAACATGATCAATCTGATTTCGTGTTCGTTGATCGGGGGACTTCCAGGACGCCTTATGGATGTCGAGGTGTTCAAATCTCGTACTACTTATGACCATGTTCCGGCCTGCAGCAAAGTCTATTAGCCTCTCTCCGTTACCGGAGGTTGTTTCATGAAGGCTAAATCGTCCGACTGTCGAACCAAAGACTCCTTCTCTCCCGATTTTCGCGTTAAAATCGCCTAGCACGATCTTTATGTCGTGATCGGGGCAGCGCTCGTATAGTTGTTCGAGGCGCTCATAGAATTCGTCTTTTGTCGAGGTGTCCTTGTCTTCTGTTAGAGCGTGTGCACAGATAAGACTAATATTAAAATATAAAGCTGATGACTGTGTCGCGTAGTCTATCACTCACTGCAAAGCCGCACCCAAACTCGTGCTTGGAAACATGCCCGCTGTAGTATATCTCCCAGGGGGGTGGTGGTTTCTGTTCTGTCTTCTCTTTTGGTAGCGTTATTATCTTGCTCCCATATCCATTCCATCGCATTTCTTGGAGTGCGGTAACGTCCGATGAGTATTCCTTGAGGACATTCACCGAGTCGATATCATCACCATCTCTGTTGAGGGTGCGGACATTCCAGGTGCATATCCTCAAATCGTGGTCCTTAAAACGTTTACGTGGGTCGTCGTCAGAGGGGGTCCGTATCCGAGGCATTGTAGTCGCAGTTTTCATTGGTGGAGATTTTTTACGGTGGTGGGTACCAAACCCGACGCACTAACCCTATATATTATATCCCTGTAGGGAAGGGCGAGTCGCCGCTCACGCTAGCCAGCAGCGTTGCGGATGCATTGCTCTGTTTCCGGTGGTCACCACGAGGAGGTGTGAGTCGACTTGAGACGCAGTAAGCCAGGATCACGCTGGGTTCGCCAAGTTGAACCGATCAGCAGCTTTACCTGACCACATACGCCCCCATTAGGTCCAGAAGATCTATGACTAGAAGTTCTGAAACACAGAGTTACAGTATTCGAAATTCAGGATGAGAGTCAAATTCAAACATTAATTAACATGAACCATGAGGAAGAACTAGCCCTAAGAAAAATTTTAAGAAGATTCAAATTTCAAATTTATTTGAAAAAATAGAGGAAAGCTAACTTCGGCTCGACCGAAGTTTATATACCCTTGGAGCATGATATTTCCCTGCCAGTTTTTTATATGGCAGCTATACGATATATTCATCCGATTTTGATCAAACTCTCTAAAATTGTGTTGAGACCGATAATGTTTATAATTGGAACGTAAAAATACGCTACCATTGAAAACAAAAAAGTTTTTCTCACTAAAACTATTTTTTCGACCGATCATTCCTATGGCAGCTATATGCTATAGTCATCCGATTTGGATCAGACTTGACAGAATTATGTGTTAGCATATCATATTGATCAGTAACGAGTTTGGGAGCGATTGCATTGAAAACAAAAAAGTTTTTCATACTAAAACTTTTTTTCAGACCTATCTTTTGTACGGCAGCTATACTATATAGTTGCCCGATTTGCATAAAACTTGCTGAAATTATGTGAAAGCATAAAGAACTCATAAATACGAGGGTTGGGAGCGATAGCATTGAAAACAAAAATTTTTCAACCGATCGTTCCATGCGCATATCCTCTAGAAATCCATCCCTTGCAGAAGTGTTTTCAAGGTTCGGTCCGGGGGTTCGAACCCGTTGTAAAGTCTAAGGTTCGGTTCGCGGACCGGTTCCTTAAATCCCTGAACCCAAGGTTCTGGTTCGAACCTCGGTTCGCTTGAACATAAAAAGATGGTTTCCATTTATTAATACTTTTTGTTTAAAATAATATTTTTTATTCCAATAAAGCAATTCTAAATATTAAATTCATTAGCTGACAAATACAACATTTAAGAGCTGCTTAGTTTAAGTTAATGAGCATTATATCTTCAAGGAGCTCTTCATCTATACTAGCTCTTAGATCAGAAAGAACAAACTTAAGTGTTGAAAAGGCTCGTTCAACTGATACCTGAGTTGCTGGAACAGCAAGTATAGTCAAAGCAATATTTCTTAAGTCCTCATTTTTTTGAGCTTTCCAAAATTTTAAGACATTTGTCGATGTATGTTCTCTTGGACAATTTTCGAATGAATCTATAACTTCATTTACAGACTTTATATTTGATATTTGATTATTGCTTTCTATTTGTTTCATAAATTTCTCTTCTTCGCAATCAGACGTTGAGTCATTTAAAGTTGAATTTTGAAAACTCTCATTAAGAAATTCTTTTTGGCGCTTAAGCATGTCTGCAATGTGCTGCTTTGCTATTTTTTTTTGGTCTGAAGTTAACAAAGTTTGAAATCTCGGGTCTAAGAACACTGCAGCCAATATTGGTACTGAACTCATAATAGAAGAACGTTTATCGAGACACTTAGATAGCAATAAAGAATGTTTTGCTGAAGATTTTAGAACAATTGCTCGACATGAAAACCAAGCGTAATAAAAATCACTTGGCAGTAATTGCGAATCTTGCAGCTTTAAGGAAGTTTTATAAATTGGCTGCAGCAAATTACATATATTTTGAACTACGTTCCATTCAGAAGTTTTTAGGTGGAGCTCCTTCAAAGAACTCTTAATGCAAAAATCTTTAAGAGTTAGTAAGCGCTCGCACATTTTAAAGGTTGAGTTCCATCGCGTTACACAGTCTAGCACTGGTTTTTTCAATTTTTCTATATGCAATAGATTTAAAATGGTGTGAGTACGGAGTTTCTTACAAAGTGTGCGAACTCTACTAATGTCAAACTGAACGTCCTTAAAAAAATCGTTAACTACTAAATTTAACGTGTGTGCAGCACAACGAACTGTAATTATAGACTCCTCCATGGAATTTATTGAGTTAACTTCGTCATCGTCCAAATCAAGAAATGGTTTTGATTCACATGAGCAGTCTTCATCAACATTGCATTCGTTATAGTCGCATTCCTTTTCCGCTATGCAGTTGTCATTTAAAAGTTCGCCTGCTCGAACCATATTTGCTCCATTATCCACGGTGATAGTATAAATCTGGCCTAGAGAAATGTCGTAGGATTGGAGAACTTCTTGAATGATAGCACTCAGATTAAGACTCGTATGCTGGACGTGGACCTCTTTCATAGCCAGCGTGTAAGTGCGAATTTCTTCATCTTTGTGAATCTGACAGTTAATGCCAATTATGGCGCGATCCAAACGACTTACGCAGTCAACTTTAATTGATATCAAGCTGAAATAATTTCGTAAAAACATATTTTTAATTTAATTAATATATTTCTGCAAATACATATATTAATATTTATGTGAAACCAGGTTTGTACATAGATAGGTATGTAATTTCTTGCATAATTTAAATTAAACAATTTAAAAAAAATGTATACATACATACATATATATGCAAAGACATTGTATCTCAAATAAAAATTGATACATACACACACAAATATGCACAATCTGCTAACATATGTTTGTACTCACCGATTTTTTAGAATTCCACTAATTTCATTGCGGATGGTTGAAGCCTTTGATTTCACAAGGCTTCGAATGTTTTGGCGATTTATGGAAATTGGCTTTTCAAACGCATTACATATCGGCTCAAGAATTTTCTTGAAGCCAGAGTCTTCAAAAATTTTTAGGGGCCGCCCATTTTTTGTGACCATTTCTATACACGCGTCCCGTAGCTGGTCTTCACTCAATTTTAGTTTTATGAATGCTTGTTCTATCTGTAAGAATTTATTCATTGTTGGCTGTTGATCAATTTTCTTCTGCCGCATTTTTTTTTTATTTTCAATTTCTTCGGCTATTTTTTTATGATGCCGCTGAATGTGCCGGAGCAGGTTGGTCCCGTGACGTCCCGTCATTCCAAATCCGCATTCATTACACACACTTTTGTCGTCCTTTTTTATATATTTATAATGTTCAAAAACTGGATTCGAAGCCATGTTGCGCAGGTAAACAATTGAGCTTTAAATGGCGTGTCTGTCGGCTAATCACAAATAAGACGAATTCGAACAACGCACGACAATGATTGAAAAGGCAAAGTAAGGCAAAGTCAGAGAGCGTTCTCTCTATCTGCTTCAGCTTGCAAGTCTATAATGTGTTGTTTTCACATCTTTTGTCTCTTTTCTTCTTATTATTTTATCATGGCGACGCGTCAGTGCGACTCGTCGCTGCTGCAGTTGTCTGCAAAGCAATGCATAGAAATGTGCCCGTACCGGACGAGACACTCAAAGAAAAACAGAAAAAATGTGCCCGTTGCCGACTACTAAATGTGCATATATTATGTATGTACAATGTACATTGTACATACTGTGTTAACTTTGGGAATATATGCACTGCAAGTTAAAGCGTTTTGCATCTATTTGTATGTACTTACATATTTGGTTATATCGAAAACCGCGGGTTTTTGCGCCAAAATCATGCACTCATACATACATATAAACGAAAGGACGCTTACGCATGTTGTCCGTGTGGGCGCGTAAATCAATTTAGTGCAGAGAGAAAGAGAAACCCGATTTCTGTTTGTGTGTGTGAGTGGTCGTTGGCATAAGCAATTTGTTGTTGCATTCGAGTTTGCGAGAGACATCGGGAGAGAGAGAGAAGAGAGGCACCTATGATGTTGTTGTTGCAGGTCTGAGCGCGGCAACAACAAAACACAGAGCCCGCATATGAATTTGTTTTTGCTTTTTGTTGGCTTATGGCATGCGTAAAGTCTATACGCGCAGGCTATTCCTTTGCGTACGACAACAACACATGCGTGCATTGCGGAATGGCTGTGGGCACCCCTGATGTAGTGTTTTAATCGGCCACACCGTTGCCAAATATGTATGAAATATGTGAAGTGTAAGTGTGTTTGTATTTTGACATAAAAATGTGGGAATAAAACAAAAACCAAGACTAAAGTCCGAAAATATGTATGTGTGTATATACGAGAACATCGTTGCAAATGGAATTGAAACATATGTATGTACATTGTACATACATATGTGAAGTTAAACATGTATGTATACTCGGTTACTAGATCAAATGGCTCGCATTAATCGAATTTAACCGTATGTTCAAAGCAATTTATATAAAAAGCCATACAAGCTTAATGCAAAGCACAATAGTTTTACTATAATATCTATAGATTTCCAATATTTTCATGTTCACGTCTTTAAAAAAAAGCATTTAATTTTGTGAACCGAACCTAATTTTTTGAAAAAGTGGTCCGGTTCGGGTTCAGGTTCGAAGAGTCAAAAATTTTAGGGGTTCGGTTCATGGTCCGGTTCGTCGGACCAAAAAACCCGAACCGAACCGGTTCGAAGGGGTTCGGTTCAGGACCGGTTTGATTGTAATCTTTTTTAAAGTTTTTTTACGATAGCTTTAAAACTGACGGAGGAGATAGCATAGAAACAGACGGACAGCGGACGGACGGACGGACAGACGGACATAGCTATATCAAAAGCCTGATCAAGAATATATATACTTTATGTGGTCGGAGATGCTTCCTTCTGTGCGTTACAAACATCCGGACAATTTTAAAATACCCTCTCCAAGGGTATAAAAAGATAGATTAACACACACTCATGGTATAGAAAATGAAATAAATACCTTAACTGAAAAGCAAATAAATTTTAAACTCTATCGCATCCGATAAAATATGAAGTAGAAGGAAAGGAAACGTAAAATAAGAAGAAAAAAGCAAGGAATCATTAGAAAAAGTTGTTCTAGATACTCAAGTCCTCTGTCGTAGTTTTGAAAAAATTGGACAATTCGGGTATTCAGAAATATAGACTTGTTGATTATCGCTGGCTGAATTTGTACACAATTGATGATGAATACCCATTGCCAAATATTGAAGCCTAGATTTGGCCAAGGGTTATCACCAAATTGTTGTTAAAGAAGAGCACCGCTTTTGGGTTATACGAATTTGTTCGGATGCCTTTTGGGCTTAAAAACGCACCAGCCACCTTTCAGAGACTGATGAATGAGGTTTTAAGAAAATTCTTTAATCACACTGGTGTTGTTTATTTAGATGACATTTTAGTGTTTAGCACATCGCTGCAAGAGCACATTTAACATCTAAATGATATTATGTTTGCTTTGGAGTCACATAATTTAAAAATTCAAATTAACAAATGCCAATTTATGCGAAAAGAAACTCCATTTTTGGATCATGTCCTTACTAGGGAAGGCATTTTACCTAACCCAGTTAAAATTAAAGTGATTCAAAATTTGAAATTGCCTACTACTATTACTCAAATCAAGAGTTTTCTTGGAGTAACAGGCTATTATCAAAAATTCATTAAAGATTATTCAAAAGTTGCCTATCCCATGATAAAATATTTGAAAAAGGTACAAAAATTGTTAAAACTGATCCTGACTATATAAATTCGTTTGAAAAACTAAAGTCCATGATTACTCAACATCGAATATATAAGATATCCGAATTTCGAAAAAGAGTTTTTGCTTAAAACAGATGCGTCAAATTTTGCATTAGGTGCTGTGCTTACTCAGGATTGGCAACCAGTCTGTTATATTTCGAGAATATTAAATTAATATGAACAAAGATATTCAGCGATCGACAAAGAATTTTCAGCTGTGGGCTGTAACGTATTTTCGTCCCTACCTTTATGGTAGACCATTTAAAATTCTAAGTGACCATAAACCTTTAAAATATTTGGTAACAAAGCGAAAGGGGAAAGATTTAACAGAGCGACAAACAAAATGGCTAACAAAATTAAATGCTTACAATTGTAGTATGGGTTACATCAAAAGAATTCCTAGTAAGATTGAGACTGAAAATGAATCTAGTAAATAAAGTTTTTCTCAAGTGGAAGTAAATAATCATGAAGAACATCTTGATTCACAAGGGCGGGAAGTTGAAAATGACTCCACTGCAGGAACAACACATTCGGCTGAAGAGAATTTACTAGATTATATTTTTATAAAAGAAGAAATTGTTAACAAATATAACATGCAAATAATTTTGGTAAAAAAAAAACAACGGATTCGGAAATAAAGCATAAACGACATTTAATATACATAGAGGAAGGAGAATTATCAAACTGCAAAAAAAAGGTTACAAAATATACAAGAGGTAAAGTGGGAATATTTCGGAGTTAAACGACAGACTCTACAGCATTTTACAGGAAACCATTAGGGATCTATTTTGGAATGATAAGACAGTATTTTTTGTAAAATGTGTGTATAGGGCAGTAGATACAGAGTCAGAAGAGGAACGAAGCAAATATCATTGTACCATACAAGAGAAAGCACACATTCAGGAATATACGAAACCTATTTCACTCTAAAACATAAGATGTATTATCCAAAATTGTTAGAATATATATGTAGTGTCATCAATAAAAGCCAAACGTGTCAGCTTGTGAAATATGACAGAAATCAAATTAAAGAAAAGTTTTAATTGACAGAAACTCCTAACGATATAGGACAAATCATACATAAAGATAAAGATACCATTATGCACTTTTTGACAATAATCGATAAATTCTCGAAATATGTATATTTATACCCTTGCAAAGGGTATTATAATTTTGCCCTGAAGTTTGCAACGCATAGAAATATTAATTTCCGACCCTATAAACTATATATATTCTTGATCAGGGTGACGAGCTGAGTCGATTGAGCTTTGTCCGTCCGTCTGTCCGTCTGTCTGTCCGTCTGTCTGTTTCTACGCAAACTAGTCTCTCAGTTTTAAAGCTATCGAGCTGAAACTTTGCACAGAGTCTTCTTTTTACTGCACACTGCTAATATGTCGGAACCGACCGGAGCGGATGACTATATCTTATAGCTGCCATAGGAACTATCGGTCGAAAAGTGTGTTTTTATGAGAAAATTTTTTTGTTTTTAATTTTAACGTGTCTCACTCACGGGTCTTTGAGAAAAATTTTTTGTTTTTAATGTTCACGCGTCTTGTTAATATTATGCGCTTTTACAAAGATTTGGAAGTTTTGGTCAAAATCGGATGACTATATTCTATAGCTGTCATAGGAACTATCGGTCGAAAAGTGGGTTTTATTTAGAAAAATAGTTTGTTTTAATGCTGACTCTGATGTATTAAAACATTTGCAAGGGTATAAAAACTTCGGCAAAGACGAAGTTAGCTTGGCCTTCTCGTTTTATAATCTTAATGATCGAAATGCTATTTTTACGGTAGAAATTTTGGAAGATCATTTTACGAAGATAAAAATTCAATAATTTTCATATAAACGTATTAATGCAGTGAGAAGGCATCGAGTTACATTTGACGAAACCGAATTCGCATACTGGTAACAGCGATATTGAGAGGTTTCATAATTCCCTTGCTGAAAAATTCCGTATTATAAAAATACAGGAATCGAAACTTAGTGCTCGTCGAACAATACAACTTTCAGTGAGGCCCTACAACAAGAGAACACATAGCACTACACAAACAACTCCAGAAAAAGTAACAAACAATGAAGTAGACAAAGGAACATTTTTTGACAAATTGGTTACAGAAAAATTGAAAAAAAAATTGAACAGCTTAATCAAAATAGAGAGGTGTATAAAGAAAATAGAGAACAGGGATATATAAAAAACTACAAAGCAGTAAGGCACAAGGAAGAACCAAAATATAAACACTCAAATTTAAATATTTTCACTCAACCAATATGAAAAGAAAACTCAAATATGGGCATTTCCAAAAAAAGGTCCACCTAGGCCAAAAAAAATAAAGTGGTTAAAAACACTATATTTGATCAAATTTTCATAGGGAAACAATCAAATTAAACTAATGTAAGCTAATCTTACATTAACTAATAACCCAATTGGATATATTCGGTTTCACGGCCGTGCGAGCGCGATTTTTCTCATTTTGACATTAAATTTGTTTAATTTTTTGGAAAAAAGTGACTATAAATTACATGTATGTTCGCTATCTAACATCTTTCTGATGGTACAAAGGGCTATACAAGAATGCATAAGAAACCATGAGAAACTATGCCAAGGCAATTAACTGTAAGTTTTTGCTACGCATTAAAGCAGAAATCACATAAATATGATTATGGAACAAATGTCACGTTCGACATGTCAAGTATCGACAGAGATAAATATTTTTTTACAAAAAATGTACTAAAGATTCTTAAATCAAATAATATACATTTCAAAGAACTATTCATTCATAACACTGTGGAACAAAATTCAATCTGTTTTATAGCCTGGGAACGGGACCAATAAATTGTGAAACTAGAGGCATCAGGTAGCAACTCCTCATACCCAGTTTTTCTTGAGCACGTCAAGTTCGCGTTTAATGGGCACATTTATACTAGCAACATGCACATACAACATCTGTTGCTGGTCAAATAAAGATGAGAACTAAAATTTTGGAAAATTCACCAAAGATGAAGGGAGTCACCACAATTGTTTTACCAAATTCCCGCCTCCAATGGATAAGCGGTTAGTACCCCGCCCATAGAGGTCTAACTTAAAAAATGGATTTAATTTAAAACCACTCGATGGAATTTTTTTAGATTTTAAATATATTGAGATAGATTAATTTGAGATGGTAACATGCATCGAAAAACCGCGATAGTAGGTACCACATTTGAAAGCACCCATTATCGAGTTCATATAAACCATAAACTAGGGAACAAAATAGACCGAACTGTGTTTTTAGATTCACCATTGAAGCCTTAGCTCGCGGGCTTTGGGTATCTTTGCACAAGCAATTGCCTCAGAACAACATTGCCCACTTGGGTATCAAGGGCGTCTCGAAAATTATGAAAAAAGTTCTATGAATAAAATTCGTCATTTGCACTAGGAAAAAGTAAAATTTTGTTTCAAAATGTCTTTGGTGGACAAACCGCGATACGTTAAGATGCCTTGAACTGAAGTATTTAAATGATAAGATCTGTTTTTCTGCTGGTAGTGAAGCACTTTACTCATAAGTATTATTTTCATAACTTTGGTGAAGCTAGTTTTACCTAAATGGTCAATGTTGTTCTAAGGCAATTGCTAGTACAAAAACGACTATAAACCGCGAACCAAGGATTCGTTGGTAAAACTGAAAACGCAGTTCGGTCTATTTTAATCTGTAGTTTATGTCCTACATGCACTCGATAATGGGTGCTTTCAAATGTGGTACCCACTATCGCGGTTTTTCGATGCATGTTACCATCTCTTAAGGACTCATTTTAATGGTCAGTATCTCAATATATTTAAAATCTAAAAAAATTCTATCGAGTGGTTTTCCATTAAATCCATTTTCTAAGTTAGACCTCTATGGGCGGGGTACTAACCGCTTATCCATTGGAGGCGGGAATTTGGTAAAACAATTGTGGTGACTCCCTTCATCTTTGGTGAATTTTCCAAAATTTTAGTTCTCATCTTTATTTGACCAGCAACAGATGTTGTATGTGTATGTTGCTAGTATAAATGTGCCCATTAAACGCGAACTTGACGTGCTCAAGAAAAACTGGGTATGAGGAGTTGCTATCTGATGCCTCTAGTTTCACAATTTATTGCTCCCGTTCCCAGGCTATTTTGAGTGTTCCACAGTGTAAGATATTAAGATTATTTGGGCTTAATTATTGTGTTAGGTTTTGCTAAAATTTGTCTTTATTGTTTTTGTCACGTTCGAATAGCTTCCAATTGCGTCATTATTTTGGAAACCGAATTTCACTTTATATACACTTTAACACTAATTAAAGTGGTTGCTAAGAGTTATATTATACGGTAAAATACGAAAATATTTAAATTGATTTGTTTTCATTTTCAATTTGTACGGTTCGACAGAATGGAAATGCCATATACTACCGATACAGATATTGCTAAAAATAGTCCTAATGAATAGTGCTAAGCTGCTGTTTAAAAAAAAAAACGAGAAGGGCAAGCTAACTTCGTCTTTGCCGAAGTTTTTATACCCTTGCAAATGTTTTAATATATCGGAGTTCTGGAACCCAACAATAAAACAATTTGTCTTAAACCGATAGATTTGTTCCGACCGATAGTTTCTATAGAAGCTATAAGATATAGTAGTCCGACTTGGACCAAAACTTGCCTATTTGTGTGAAAGCATATAATATTAATAATCGCTGAGTTAGTAGACGTAAACATTAAAAACAAAAAAGTTTTTCTCACTTAAACCCCCTTTCGACCGATAGTTCCTATGGCAGCTATAAGATATAGTCATCCGATCCGGTCGGTTCCGACATATTAGCAGTGTGCAGTAAAAAGAAGACTGTGTGCAAAGTTTCAGCTCGATAGCTTTAAAACTGAGAGACTAGTTTGCGTAGAAACAGACAGACGGACAGACGGACATACAGACGGACGGACAAACCTCAATCGACTCAGCTCGTCGCCCTGATCAAGAGTATATATAGTTTATATGGTCGGAAATGAATATTTCTATGCGTTGCAAACTTCTGGGGAAAGTTATAATACCCTTTGCAAGGGTATAATAAGGGCCAGTCTAGTTTTATAAAAATGTAGGTTTCACAAATTATAGTTTATTTTGGGTAAAGTTCACAAGATTGATTATATCAAATGAATTAAAACGATTGGAAATTAATTAAAGATAATCGATTGACTTCAAACTTAAATAAGACCGACTTCTTCGCAAAACTTGGACACTTCTACTTGCTTCTAGACAACTCGATGTCAACTCTATGACGGCAGGCCAACGACTCGATGACGACTGACTCAACTGCTCACGACTTCATTCGAAGGCTTCGAACATGCCTGTTATAAAAGTTTATTTGTCCGCTCTATATTATCCGATGCATCCTTTCGTTTATATCGGATTGCAAATAGCGGAGAAATACAAGGTCCAACTTCTGTCATCTAAATCTAACATCAGGGTAGAGTTAACATACGCTCTTATTTTCTTCTGATGTCACAACCTTATGTTTAATTAATTTTTTCTAATTCGCTACCAGAACAGCCTAACTAAAAAGCTATTAATATCTCTGACCAAAGGCAATGTTAACAGTTTTGACAGTTTCCAATTTGGCTGGCACGCAAATTAAAATTGGTTTGACTGCACAAATTTTCAACCAAAAACCAAACGACGCCAGCTGAGGCTAACCAACAAAAAAGCACAACCCCAAATAGGAGACCAGTCCGAAAGAGGTGAGGAAAGAAGGCTCACGTGAAAGCAAAGAATATTTGTCAACCGAAAACTGTCTGGTCCTGGCAATGGGTCGAGATCTGGGTCTTGGTCGGTTTTCGAGGTCAAAAGAAGAAAGCTCTTTTGCCTATTCGTGCGTTTTGTTTGTTTGTTTATTTGTCTGCTTGCTGTCAAAGCAGTAGTTCTGACTGCCCTGCCGATTAGAATCACACACGCACACACTCCCGGACACCCACATGGAGGTGCGTTCCACCAACGACAAATGAAATGGCAAAATACATAAATACGTTACATACTATAAACACTTACATATTGCCCCTTATTGTTATTTAATATTTCTGGCGTTTTCTGAAAATTTAGTTGTTCACCTACACAACCAAACAGACACACAGACAGACCGCAATTGTAGTATTCTCGATTTTCCTCTCCATATTTCTGCTTACAGCTGTGCCGTCTGCCCTGCTCACAAAAGCAAGACAACATTTCGCGACATTATCAGCCACGCATGTGTCAACTGCCGACGAGGCAGAACCCGGCATATAAAAAGGTACTATAATAAAAACCAATAAAAGTGACAAATAAAAAGATTTATGTGATTTATATATGTGTAGCAACTTATTTTTCTCCTCTATTTTCACATTTCGTTTTCTTTTTGTGGGTATACCCTTGTTATCAGTGGGGGTGTTTGTGAATTGCGAAACAGCTGGGCAAACCATAAAAGAGCTCCTTTTACACTCCACTTAAGCAGACTTCTGTTAAGATAAAAGCAGAAGTGTTCGAACTTAAATTGACAAGTGAAGAAACTCATCTTAATTATCCCAAGTAGTTCGATGAGTAGTTATTTTCCATATTAAAAAAAAAGAACGAGAAAGCAAAGCTAGCTTTGTCTGTGTCGAAGTAAAAAAAAATTTTAATACACCTCAAAAAGCTTGTTTGAACGGTTAGCAACATTGGCACCAACAGGGCTTATATGAATTTTATACAACACATAACTAAACTAACAACTGAGAAACGAAGAATCAAGGCACAACCCCCAACCGTTCAATAAGAAGCACCGCGTTTCAGCTTAAAAACATTTCACCATAGTATTATTTTCCAAACGATCATTTCTATGGCAGCTACAAGAAGTACTCATCCGATCCGGTCGGTTCCGACATATTAGCAGTGAGCAGTCAAAAGAAGACTCTGAGCAAAAATTTCACCTCGATAGCTTCAAATCTGAGGGACTAGTTCACGTAGAAACAGACAGACGGACGGACAGACGGTCGGACAAAGCTTGACCAATAGAACTGACAAAGCAATAGAAGTCTACATTTCAAATTTGGATGCTCTAGCTCTTCTAGTCTCTGAGATCAAGGTATCACAAGACCAGGCTATATCACTCGTTTATTTTATTATGACGAAAATCTAGAGCTTATTTATTGACAAGTCACAAAAAGTACGCAATTGGGGCGAAAAATACATCTGATTAGACCTTGTTTTATTTTTTTTTTTTTGAGTTTTTTTTTATTTTTTTTTTTTTTTTTTTAATTTATTTTTTTTTTTTTGGGCGGGGGTCAAGTAAAACACACCGTGTGTTGTTATTTTTCTATTTTCGGTTGTCTCGGCACCATCTTCACGGACTCTACAAAACAATTTCCATCTACAATGTAACAGTGGCGTACGCAGGATTTTTTAAGGGGGTGGGGGGGTTTTAAGATGAAAAAAAATTTTTTTGATACTTTTACAATATCGGAGTTACTCTAGAATTCAACTGCACAATTTCCACGTCAAAGTTTCTTGTATAACATTTATTTCATTTGAAATGATTTAATAATTACAGCACAAATATTCAATTTCGCCGTTAATTTGCTGCATAATTTTCAAACCATTTCTTGTTCAACATGAATTCCAAATATTTAATTTTATTTTTATTTGGCTTGCCATTTTTATCATGAAGCTAAACGAAATTCTACAATTTCAGGTTGAGCACAAATGCCATTTACCGTCAAAAAAAGGTTTCAAAACGCGGGGCACACTGAGTGATAGAGCAAAGAGGTTGATTCATTAAATTGTTTCAGTGTTTCTGTACAAGTAAAAAAGCTTTAGGCCAATATAAATGCCTTGACTCAAACTGAAATTAATTTCCGGTTTAGTCCCTGGTTTGGTGGTAATAGTGGGAAATGGAAATAGCGCCGCAGGCAAATTTTGTTTAAATCGCGCGTGGTAATGAGTTTATAAGTTAATGAACAAAGCGCTCGATTAAGGCAGCAGAAAATAAGTCCCGAAAATATAAAATGAGAAAAGGCCCCAAATTTGGGGTGTTATTTCATTATAAAAGAGTAGCCCAATTTGAAGTATAAAATAAGGCCCTACTGCGATGAAATAAAGCCCAAAAAAATTAAAGAAGGCCCCAAGTTTGGGATGTTATTTCATATCATATAATACTCCAATTTCAAAAATTTGAAATACAAAAATCGCTCGATTTTTCGTCTTTTTTCCTTATAAAAATGAAAAAGGACCCCAAAAATTAGTTTTGCGGTCTTATTTCATTTCTTCTTTTGAGGACTTATTTCATTTTGAAATTTTATATAGGAAATAATGCCCCAAAAAAAGAAATAACGCCCCAAATTTGATCAAAAATAGTGGTTTTTGTTTTCCATATAAATTGTTGGGGCCTTATTTCAATTTATTTTTGGGGCCTCATTTCATTGGGGCCTTCTTTCGCAGAGCCTTAAGTTAATAATCTCTAAAAAACTTTGCGAGATGAGTAGAGCAAATTTAATAATTTTACGTTCAAGTAAAACATTGAGCGTGTTCAGCAGCATAAATCGATGACAAACGAGAGCGTAAGTTAAAGTCGGCTCTAACCGACTTCGATATACCCGTTACTCATGAAAAAACATTTTTAACAGCGTTCCTAAGTGTGACCATCCAAAAAGTATGCAACATTTTTTAGGGTGGTAGCGGGGAGGGCTTGGTTCACTTTTTTGCTTATAACTTGATAACCGTTCATCCGATCTTTATCATTTCTTCGGCAAATTGATTCATTTTGCTAATTACTAACTATCTCTAGAAGGTACGAATCCTCTATCTTTAAAACTGTAGGAGATATAACTTTTTCCCAAATTGTGGGGGCGGGAGGGGCGTGGCCAAAATTTGAAACAAACTTGATCTGCGTGCAGATAAAAGAAGCATTTGTCCCATACATGTCAAACCTCTATCTCTTACCATCTCTGAGATCTAGGTGTTCATACAGACGGACGGACGGACGGACGGACGGACGGACGGACGGAAGGACGGACGGACGGACGGACGGACAGACGGACAAGGCTAAATCGACTCGGCTGTTGATGCTGATCAAGAATATATATACTTTATATGGTCGGAAATGATTCCTTCTGCCTGTTACATACATTTGCACGACTTTAGTATACCCTTTTTACTCTACGAGTAACGGGTATAAAAATCGACTATTTTTGTTAGATTGTGCTGGTGAACGGGCATTATGCGCAATCATGTTTGCTATTTTTATGTCTGTCAAAATAGCGTCGGATATTTAGCGTCGAATTGGAACAGTGGAATATGAAACACTAAAGAATATTTTTGTTTTTAAATTATTCCTTAACTATTAGACTAATTTGGAATCTGTAAATGCAATTTTGTTAAAAATTGCATAATCTATTGATTTATTTAACCTGTGGGGTAATCTATGCATTTGGGGTGTTAAATAAATGAAGTTGAAAAATCGCCTCCACACATTTTCGTTCATATCTCCGCTCACAGAGTTGGGGCCAACATGCACGGTATATCAGCTTAAAGGACACATATTCAAGTATAAAAGGAATATATTTTTCCCTACATTATTATTCAGCCCTGGGTCATTTTCTCGACTATGTGGCAGCCTTGCCATTCTCCGTTATTCCGAAAACGCACACAAAAAAAAAAAGAAAAGACAAAAAAGCAAAGCAGGCAATATGAGCCAAAAAATAACAATTAAAAAGTCGGTAAGTAATTCAACACTTACATTCGATTCCACATCTCCTACATATAGCCATCTGTCACATAACCTTACAAATAACAGAGAGCTATTTATTAGAAGAGAATTCGGCCCGTGATCATATACATGTATGTATGTATATTCCTATTTCCAGAACAAATAAAAATTTATCAGGCCTGTTCCCGTTTTCGATTTCGATCAAATCATGTGTAATCGGAATTAATAGCTGTTCCCGTTTCCGAAAAACGATCAAATTATTCGTTTTAAAAGTTGTGCCTTTTTGAGTGAGTGAAATGAAAAGTAATGGACAATTTTCATGTCAACGGTTATATATTTTTTCTATCCAATTTTTTTATATTAATAAGTCATATTTTGAGAAGATTTTAAAGTAACCATATAAATTTTGGGCATTCAATTTGATTTAAAATTAATTATTTTATAGTTGTACCCCAGAAATTGCATGTAGACGAAAGCAAAAACGATCGAAATGAAACCGAGCTGTTCGGGCAATTCCGCATCAGCGCATGCGCAGTGCTGATCGAAATTGTTTATGTTGCCATTGCTGAATTATTGTTCGAAAACGATTCGAACTTTCATTCGAAAAGTAAATCGATTTCTATTTCACTCGGAAACGGGAGCATCAAATGAAAACGATTCGGAAATACAATCGTTTTACTTTTTAAATCCACTCGGAAATGGGAACAGACCTGTATGTCATGAAATTGCCACTTGTTTATGTTAAGTGGATGTCTTAAAGTGCACTAAAAAATACCCAAAACGGCGGCCAAATTGTAAGGTAGCACTGATTTGTCAGCCGCTTGAATTCAAAATGTGTTAATCAAATTACAGTTTAAACAATTTTAAAATAAGCTTACAGCTTTCAAAGTCAACCGATGTACTACCACAAGTGTGGGCAACTTCGTTATCCTCGCTTGAGAAAGTGTTGAGGCACTTAAAATTAAAAAATCTAAAAATTCATAAAAAGACTGGTATTCTATGTGCATTAGACTGAACATAAACATATGGGAATTTTTATTTTTGAAATGTTCTGTTCCTCAGGGCGCAAAAAATTCATAATAATTTCTAGTTACCGTAATGGAAAACCTAATTAGGAAATTTTAAGGTTTAATACTGGCGCCGTGGGTTTAAAGTTTCTTCATTAAATTTCAATTTCCCCTTTTTCATTTTACTTTATCGTAGAAGTAACCTTTGAGATGCCAAGCATTGTTGTTGAATTTAAAAACTATTTTTAAAAGTATTTTATGCAAAGCCAAATTCAGGATAGAGGACTCGAATAACATTAGATTGATTGGCGCGTTGCGGCCATAGCTGGATTAAGCAAAGCTACCATATAGAAAAAAAGTCTTGGCGGGTTTTCTGCATGATCCAAGAGGATGCAAATACTTATTAAGGGTCAGCCTAAACCTCACCATCCTTCAAATTGATGGTGTATTCAAATCATTTGGGCTTACCAGGAAACTAGGAAGAAATGTGTGCAGAAGCTTAAGAAGACTTAATGACAATATGTGGCTCTAAGAAAAAATGTCGCGATAAAGAGTTGTACTGCAACAGAGAAAGGAATTTTATGGACTGTTAATTTGTTGAAAAGCCTTAAAGTTGTGAATGATGTCGGAGAAAGAGGCGTGAAACTAGTTGAGGACTTCAATGGGCCCTTTTTCCAAAACTCGATGCTGCACCTTCTTCAATGTATCGAAGAGCATAGACAATCCTATCCTAGCAAAAAAACTACTATTATGAATAAATTTGAATAACCACTTTTAAGTTTTACTTTTTTTTATTTATTTTTAATTTTTTGGCAAGCTATTTGTATTAAAGTTTTCGCCAGCGAACAACTTTTTGTGGAGTGACTCGTAATGTCGACTCGTATATGTTAGTTTATGGTTTGGTGTTCGGCTCATATGCATATCCATGATTTGTAATAAACTCTTAAAGCATAGCGATTAAATTGGCTCAACCCTTTATTTTATTTTTTGGGCAATTGGCAAATTGCAACAACGAATAAAGCTAGCGGAACATGTAATGTTCGGGTAAAAATGCTTACGCCCAAGAACCACTTCATCTCACGTTATGTCACATGCCGATCCTGCAGTTTTAATTTAGGCACAGCACGGATTATTTCTGGCATAGCAACCGTTTTTAAGTTCAAGAACAACGTTTGACATCGCAAAGGTTGCTTTAATGAAAAAGTAAAACGAAAAAAGGGAAAATGAAATTGAATGTAACAACTTCAAGCCCACGGCGCCACTATTAAACATTAAAATTTCGAATTTTAGTTTTTTGTTATGGTAACTAGAAATTATTACGAATTTTTGCGCATTGAGGAACAGAACATTTCAAAAAAATTTTTTCATATAAGGGACGTTCAGTCTAATGTGCATATATATATATTATTTGTTGGACTATTTTGGTGCGCCCCGCATTTGCTTTTAATTTTATCGATGTTGTCCGGAAAAATGTGCTGCAAGTTATTTATTTTCAATGTATTTAAGCAAATCGGCTGTGCGTGCAATCCACACAAGCTTACGATGTGGCAATGCTGTGATTATTTAGTTTCCTTCTGAAATCGCAAATTAAATGCCACTAAATAAATGGCTGATCAGCTGTTCGAAGCTTGTTTTTTTTATATGGAGTTCAACATAAAAATTTATTTTCGTGCATTTATTTGTTCTGAAAATGGGCCTTAATTTAAAAAAAAAAATTTTTTTCTAGTCGGTTGTCCTCAATTTTTTTATTGGGGCAAGAGGAGAAAATGAAGAGGAGCAGGAGCAGCAGCCCATAGCGGTGGCTCCAAATAGACGCCGAAACAGGCGTCGCGGAGGTGGAGCTGCTGCTGCTAGAGCTGGATCTGGTGCTGGTGGAGCAGTTTCTGGTGCTGTTGGTGCTCCTGCTGGTGGTGGATCTGGTGCTGGTAAAGCTGTTGCTGGTGGGTCTGGTGCTCCTGCTGGTAGAGGAGCTGTTGCTGGTGGTGGAGCTGTTGCTGTTGGTGCTCCTGCTGGTGGTGGATCTGGTGCGGGTGAAGCTGTTGCTGGTGGATCTGGTGCTGTTGCTGGTGGAGGAGCTGATGCTGTTGGCCGTGGAGCTGCTAGAGCTGGAGCTGCTGCTGGAGCTGCAGCTAGAGCTGGAGCTGGAGCTGCTGCTCGGGCTAGAGCTGCTGCGAGATCTGTTAGCGCAGCTAGAGCTAGAGCAGCAGCTAGAGCTATTGCAGCCAGAGGGAGCAAATCTGGTGGAGCTGGCGCTGGAGGAGCCGTTGGTGGTGCTGTGGTGGTGCTGGAGGTGGTGCTGATGGAGCTGCTGCTGGTGCCGGAGCTGATGCTGAAAATCGGTCAACAGACACTTAAAAATAAAATAATTAAATAAATAAATTTTTGCAACCATTTTGAAAAAGGATGTTGGAAAATGATGTTACTAAATATTTATTAAAGTTCGCTGAAAAAAATATTGTTTTTTTATACCATAGCATTGAAAACAAACAAGTTTTTCTCACTAAAACTACTTTTTCGACCGATCGTTCGTATTACAGATATATGCTTTAGTCATCCGATCCGGCGTATTCCGACACATGTGCAGCGTATTTGTACCAAAGGACTTCGTGCAAAGTTTGGTTACGATAGCTTTAAAACTGACGGAGGAGAGAGTATAGAAACAGACGGACAGGCGGACATGGCTATATCAACTTAGCTCGTCATGCTGATCAAGAATATATATACTTTATGTGGTCGGAGATGCTTCCTTCTGTGCGTTACAAACATACGGACAATTTGAATATACCCTTTCCAAGGGTATAAAAACACGGCCGCCGGTGTCTCTTTCGTTTTCGTACCGCTGAATGAATATTTCCTTAAACTACTACCACTTGATGCCGGGATAACATATTTGGGTTAGCCACTGCGAAGCGCTACCCTCCAACGGAGCGCTACCTCAGCACCATAATTAATTATTCAGGGAGCTATCGATATATATACAGAAAATATGGATCTAGTATTTTATCGGTATTTGATTGAGACGTTTTTGTTGAAAGTGTGGACTGCTACCAAAGAGACTGCAAAGGGTTTTGTCACAAATTTTTTGACAAATTAGTAAATTTGACCCTACTTAACAACAATTTTGAAAAAAATGTCATCGATGGACCGCGTATTATATTATACTATTATATACTACTAGCAAAAAGCCCGTCGCGCTTCGCTGCGCCTTTAACAGTATAGAACCAATTTCCGAATTAGTTTGAAGTCAATCGTGAGAGTCAAATATTTACCAAATTTGAAAATATTCCTTAAACTTGTTTCCTCTGTAGAGCCCCGAAATCGAATCATACATACATAGGCTTGAAATCAACGTTTTACTACTTTGCTTTTTCACCGTTACGACTTTGCTGCTGCGTTCTTCACTTCCCCATCCACTTCTTACACAACTTCCACCCGATTCGCACCCACATCCCTCCCACTTCCCGCCCACATCCCACCACTTCCACCCACCTACACATCCCACCCACTTCCCGCTCACATCCCACCCCCATCCCTCCCTCACATCCCACCCACCCACCTCCCCCCCAGTTCCCACCCACATCCCGCCCACATCCCTTCAACATCCCCGCTTACCACCCACATCCCACCCACATCCCTCCCACTTCCCACCCACTCTACACTCAATTACTACCCACCTACTTCCCCCCAGTTCCCACTCACTTCCCTCCCACATCCCACCCCCATCCCTCCCACTTCCCGCCCACATCTCACCCACTTCACGCCACCATCCCATCCCACCCCACCCACTCCCCATCCACTTCTTACACAACTTCCACACGTTTCTCACCTACTTTCCACCCACTACCCGCCCACTTCCCACCCACCTATCACCCAATTTCCGCCCAGATCCAATCTACTTCTCACCCACATCCCTCCCACTTCGCGCCCACTTTCCAACCGCCTCCCACCCATATCCCTCACTTCGCGCCCACTTCGCGCCACCCACCTCCCGCTAACTTTCCACCCACTTATTTTCCCACTATTCTCCCACTTCACAGTGGGCATCCCGCCGGTATTTCCAACATCGGAAAATGCAACCACTAATTATTTAGTATTCCATCCCTACAAACAGAGTATCAAGTCAATCGGATCAAAAATAGTTTTTTGCATGAAGAGTTTTCCAGGAATTTTCCGGCCGTTGGGTTAAATTTTCCAGCATCGGAAAATCACATCTCAACTTATTTCACTTACTATTCTCACAAACCGAGTTTCAAACCAATCAGGTTAAAAATAGTTTTTTCCATGCAGAATTTTCCGGACATTTTCCTCGTGGGCGGGTTTTCCCAATGTTGGAAAACACGTGTCGAATATTTTGCGTACTATGCTTGCAAACCAAGTTTCAAGTCAATCGAATAAAAATTAATTTTTACCATACAGACTTTCCGACGCTTTTCCGAGTTTTCCGGGTGGGATTTTCCGGAAAATTGGAACACAGTTATTGTTGAATTTTTATAAAGATCTTTGAAAATGAGTTTCAATCTGATCGGATAATAAACAAAAAAGTTTCATACAACAGTTTTCCAAGAATTTTCCGACATTGGGGATAGATTTTCCAAAATTTGAAAGTCACTTTTTTATGTTTTGTTATGTGTAATTTTGAAAAGGTTTGGCGCTAATCGCTGGCAACTAAAGTTTCGCTCAAACAACCTTCAACACCCACTTTCCCCCAGCGGAGGTAAATTTTCCGAAAGATTGGTATGCAGTTGTTGTTGGATTTTCATATAGATCTTTGAAAATGAGTTTGAACTTGATCGGATGAAAAAGAAAAAGTTTCATACAACAGTTTTCGTGAATTTTCCACATTTCCCGACAGAATTTTCCAAAATCTGTTCTCAGTACTCACTTTCAGCATAAGATAAAACTACTGTGAAAATCTCATCTTCCTATCTTTTATGGTTTAGGCTGTGCGACGGTCACCAGTCAGTCAGTCAGGTTGAACTCTTTTATATATATTATACACTATTATACATTTAAAGCGTAGTATACACTTCCACCAAAGACTTGCCAAAACAAAAAACTATATAAAAAAAACTCACAAAAATTTTTGTGCCAAAGCCCTTGGCAGTCTCTTTGGTGGCAGTCCACACTTCCAACAAAAAGTCTCAATTAAATACCGATAAAATACTAGATCCGTATTTTCTGTATCGTTATCGATAGCTCCCTGAATAATTAATTTTAATTATTTCAAGAGGTATCGCATATTGTCGATACACAAATATGCGTAATCGGATGAAATTTGAATAATTTTCCCATCAATGATTGAGCGCAATTTTTAAAGCAAGCTACAAAACATCGTGAGACTTGAACCAAATTTAAATTGGGTAATAAATATGAATTTAATCATTTCTAAATTATCATACCTGCTCAACAGGCCACAGCCAGGCGTGGGCCGTGAAGAACGCATGTTAATCATTTTCGCAGGACAATACTTATTTTTACTTAAAGAGAACGGAGAGAGGAGTGCGCAAAATACTCGGTGTTCTCAGCACACACACTTTAAATACTTATGTATGCGTTGCGTATTCCTCTTCGCCATGATCATAGCTCGCAAATAACTCTCAACCCAATGTTCAGTTCGCTCTGCTCACGTCACTGACCAAAAAAACAAAAACAAAACGGGCTCGGTCTTCCCTCAACCGAATTTAAGCAGCGATTTCGCTCACTGCTCGGTGGCCGTGGTTGAACTCACAGCACCGAGCGGTCTGAGCACCACCCATTCCAGCGAAATCGCTCATCAAATGCGGTCTTCACAAAGACCGAACTTTAAAAAGGTTGTTTCATTCGGTTGCAGACTCAAGAGAGGCCAGAGAGAAGGCATATAGTTTACGCACACATTCATATTGTTGTTGTTGTATGCTTACACAACGATGCATATACTACGTTTATGCTAAGCTCATTTTGCAAAATCATTTCATGAAATGGGTCCGAAAGTGCGTGCATAAACACCATTTGATGAATTCGAATACACACGAAAGTTGACTATGAATTCGACGTCAATTCATGAAATGCTGTGGCGTTGCCAATTTAAGTTGGCAGATGCTTCCAGATCTTGTTTTCTTAATGTCTGGTAGCATTGTGCTTTAGCAAACAGTTGTTCAGAAATTTTAGCCAATTGTTTGCGCACATAAAATAAGTATCAAGCACATAAATATCCATGAATATGAATTTTCAGATCAAGTGATCGTTTTGGGCGGACGATAAATAAAAACATATTAAGCCAGCTCGATGGAAAAACTAAAAGAAACAACGCCAGATACAAAACGCTTTCCAATAATTTAAGGGCTTAAAATATGTTAAAATCTAGCGAGCAAGTAAAAACAAAGCTTTGTATGCTTAAAAAAACTTATAGGAGGTGAAGCGCAACAAGTCAACCTCTGGCGCTGGAGGGAAAACCTGCAATGAGCTATTTGGGACGCGTCCTGTATCAGCTCCTATGGCAGCTGGACATACTGCATGAGTAGAGGCCGCATTTTGTCTGGAATGCTCGTCTGGCTTGTACCAACGTCATCGTTCGCTTATGCCTCCACTGGCTGTACGTTGTTCTTTTAATCAAAAATATTTTAATGTTTTCCATTGCAATCAATTTCAATTTGCCTTTGTTTACAATTGAACAGATGATCCCCGCTTTTATGCGTTACCACCCTGTTGAAATCTAGAGGCGCAGCCAACTTAAGTTTGCGTTGGTGCTGCCACATCTGCTTTTTCAAAAAATGTGATCATTTTGTGAATTTACAAAGTTGTAAGGAAAATTTGTTTTTGAAATGAGGTGGTTAATAGTAAGTAGGAGATAATAAAAATTTTTTTTTGGTTTTTTTTGGGGGGAGGGGCCCGCTGACAGAAAAATTAAAAAATAAATGTGTTTCTCTCCTCTCATAACCACAGAGAGACAGAGCGTAGTTGGCGGTTGGTTACCGACCTTTATTAAATGTGATCGCGAGAAAGCAGTTTTTTAAAGAGGGGATTTTTATGACCTCTGGCTGATGAATAAGTATAAGGTAGTCTCGTCGGCAAAGATGTGCCTTTACTTAGCTGTATGCTAGCAATAAGTGCGAGAGAAAAGCACAAAGTATAGTAAGTGTGAACGAAACAGCAATAAAATATGTTGATTAACCCTGAACAGGTCCGTGGGTTTTAAAATAGCCTACTGTAATACAAAGAGGTGAATTATTTTTTATAATTTTTATTTTATAGATTAATTTTGTTTTTATAGTTTTATTTTAATAATTTGGAATTGGCAACTAACTTTTTTTTTTTTTTTGATTTTGAACAGAAATATTTTTGTTCTTAATTCTAAAATATATTCTAATTTTGAAATAAATTTTTGTTGCTGCGTAAGGGTTAAAACATTAAGAAAAAATTCGTCCGCATACAACCTTCCGCGTCAACAAGCAAGCATGCACTGAAGCTAAGGGACAAAAACGAGCTAGCGTCGGCAGCCGACGAGACTACCTTATACTTATTGTATCATGAGCGGGCCCATAAACACAACAAAGCAACCAGTAAGAAAAATACCCTTAAAAGCAAGCACGATCAAAAAATTACTTAAGTGAGAGAGCGACAAATACAGAACGCGATGCGAGAATTGTTGGTGTATCGATGAGCACTCAAATTTTTGCGCTCTCTGCTTTGAAGGGTAAAAAAATGAGTTATAATAAAAACGAGAGCGTAAGTTAAAGTCGGCTCTAACCGACTTCTGAAATACCCGTTACTCATGAAAAAACATGTTTAACAGTGTTCCCGCGTTCCTGAGTGTGACCATCCAAAAAGTATGCAACATTTTTTAGGGTGGTAGCGGGGAGGGCTAGGTTCAGTTTTTTGCTTATAACTTGAGAACCGTTCATCTGATCTTTATCATTTCAAATCAATTCATTTTGCTAATTACTAACTATCTCTGGAAGGTAAGAATCCTCTATCTTTAAAACTGTACGAGATATAACATTTATCAAAATTGCGGGGGCGGGAGGGGGCGTGGCCAAAATTTGAAACAAACTTGTTTTGCGTGCAGATAAAAGAAGCATTTGTCCCATACATGTCAAACCTCTATCTCTTACCATCTTTGAGATCTAGGTGTTCATACAGACGGACGGACGGACGGACAGACGGACAAGGCTAAATCGACTCGGCTGTTGATGCTGATCAAGAATATTTATACTTTATATGGTCGGAAATTATTCCTTCTGCCTGTTACATACATTTGCACGACTTTAGTATACCCTTTTTACTCTACGAGTAACGGGTATAAAAATAGCATGTCTGTCAAAATAGCGTCGAATTGGAACAGTGGAATATGGAACACTAAAGCATATTTTTGTTTTTAAATTATTCCTTAACTATTAGACTAATTTGGAATCTGTAAATGCAATTTTGTTAAGAATTGCATAATCTATTGATTTATTAAAAGTGTGGGGTAATTTATGCATTTGGGGTGTTAAATAAATGAAGTTGAAAAATCGCCTCCACACATTTTCGTTCATATCTCCGCTCAGAGAGTTGGGGCCAACGTGCACGGTATATCAGCTTAAAGGACACATATTCAAGTATGTTTACTGAAAAGCTGTTCAATATCTATCCGTACGTTTTTGAGATATTCGCTTATCAGTAAACCAACCTTAAATTTTTCCCATACAAATTGGCGCAAAAAAATCATTCGTAATTGCTCTAATATAAGAGTTGGGGCCAACGTGCACGGTATATTAGCTTAAAGTATCCTGTTAAGCTGATCGATATCTATCCATACGTTTATGAGTAATTCGCTTTTTAATTGACTCACTTTGCCTTGGACTCAGAACTGACAAGGGCAGTGCGCTGGTTCCGCCCCGGAACCAGCCAGGGGAACTAGTGGCCAAAATGCAGTAGGACCATACAAGGCATCGGTGCTATCTTTAATTAATTATTCGGCTGACTAAGCGAGTTGGGGCTGACATGCACGGTATCCCCAGAGATAAATAGGACATTTATCCATATTCCTGCTAAGTTTTATCAAAATCTATCCATACGATTTTGGGCAATTACTATTTTTACATATTAACTACATATACCGACGATATATCGTGCCTGTGTGGCAGTATGACCATATCAATCGACGTTATTAATTTTGAGTTGGGTCAGACATGCACGGTATCCCCAACTATTACTTAGACTATAACTAGTATTCCTGCAAAGTATTATCTAAAACTATCCATACGATTAAGAGATTTTTATATTTTTACATATTATTTTGTTTCATCACAACAGAAAATGTATACATACTTACGTATGTAAATACACTTTTTTAATACACACACATACACACATATATAATTTGTGTGCATGTGCGCCGTTGATTCTCGCTCTCATCCTCCCTCTCTTTCGCACTCTGAGCAAAAACGCTTGGGCCACATTTTTCAGCTGAATGCCGTACCTTCTATATTTGTATCATGATTTAAAGTGTGTGTGCTGAGAACACCGAGTATTTTTCGGAATCCTCTCCGTTCTTTTTAAGTAAAAACGAGAAGGCCAAGCTAACTTCGTCTGTGCCGAAGTTTTAATACCCTTGCAAATGTTTTAATATATTAGAGTTTCAAAACGCCAGCATTAAAATCAACAATTTTTCTGAATAAAACCCATTTTCCGACCGATGGTTCCTATTCCAGCTATAAGATATAGTCATCCGATTTTGGCCAAAACTTGCAAATCTGTGCGAAAGCATCAAATATGAATAATCGCTGAGTTGGGAGTGAACATTTAAAACAAAAAAGCTTTTCTCACTAAACCCGATTTTTCGACCGATAGTTCCTATGGCAGCTATAAGATATAGTCATCCGATCTGGTCGGTTCCGACATATTAGCAGTGTGCAGAAAAATGAAGACTCTGTGCAAAGTTTTAGCTCGATAGCTTTAAATCTGAGAGACTAGTTCGCGTAGAAACAGAAAGATAGACAGACGGATGGACAAAGATAAATCGACTCAGCTCGTAGTCCTAATCAAGAATTTATATATTTTATAGGGTCGGAAATGAATTTTTCTATGCGTTGCAAACTTCTGGGCAAAATTATAAAACCCTTTGCAAGGGTATACAAAGTGTTAGTCTACTGGTGAACGAGTTTGATAGAATTTTTAGGCAACAAAGTTAACGATATATTTTTGTTGGCGGAAGGTTTGAATTTTTGACAACAAACAGCATAATATAATTAAGAACTGACTATTAAATATATATGACCGTAGTCACTTGCACCAACTATTCCTGGATTTCCCCTTGAATTTTCCTTAAGACTTTGTTAGCCATTTAATGTTTGTTGTAAACCCGGCCTGGGGGAGAATATGCACATATAATCGAATATCCGATGGTAAAATCTATTTCCTTTGTCGAAACAAACATTTACCATTAAGAAGGACTCCAATCCACGCAAAGAAGGGTCTGAAAATGTTAATTTTAACAGAGTGGCAATGGGCTAAAAGCAGGGATGGGCGAATAAGGACAATTCGTTCCCGTCCCGCTACGATCCCGACCACGGCTGTCCCGTCCCGATCCCGACCAACAAATTGTTATTCGATATCGTCGCGCCTGATAACCTACTTCTCTCGGGTCCCGCAGGAATCCCGTCGCGAGCACATCTCTAACTATGGGTCCTTAACGATGAACGGGACATCATGAAATAATTCTTAAATTTCTTTATTCTATATTTTTGTACAGTCCCAACTAGTAGTGTGACCAAAAGTTTTGAGTTTTCTTCTAATTAGAGCTGGGCAATGGCAAAAAGATGAAGTAATGTCTCCTCCTGTTCTTTAAAATAAATCGTTGTGAGCGACGCCTAAGCGTGCTGAATTCTACTTACATCATGATGGTTAAATTGTTCGATTTATGGGAGTTTGCTGCCACGCAGTCTACTATTGATATTAATATAGACTGGGTAGAGTTGTATATAGATGCGTTCAAGGACACACATGAAGCTACCCGAAAAGTGCAACAGGTGCAACTTGTTCACTGTGACTTTTTTATTTTATGGATGGAGCTCCTACTGAAATGCGAAAAAAGTCAAAACTACCTCACAAAAAATTAATAGCGCAGATAAAAATTCGTGAAAGTAAGTTACTTGAAAATGAAGCATTGCTATCTGCAATTTATTTGGGTCCACGGATTAATTTGTCTTAACCGACCAGTAAAAATTATTGGCCAAACAAAATTTAAAAAAACAAGTAAGAAAGTCGGTCAAGCCCGCTATAACATACTCTGTACCCGGTGTATATGCTGAAAGCGTCACTGCCACTGTGCTCATCTCTAAGTTGTTTTCTCTCTTTCTCTCTCCCTCTCTTTGATGCATGCAATGCGGTGTTGTTTGCGTGTGCGTGGGAGGCGTCTTTATTACACTTTTTATACCCGTTACTCGTAGAGTAAAAAGGGTATACTAAAGTCGTGCAAATGTATGTAACAGGCAGCAGGAATAATTTCCGACCATATAAAGTATAAATATTCTTGATAAGCATCAACAGCCGAGTCGATTTAGCCTTGTCCGTCTGTCCGTCCGTCCGTCCGTCTGTATGAACACCTAGATCTCAAAGATGGTAAGAGATAGAGGTCTGACATGTATGGGACAAATGCTTCTTTTATCTGCACGCAAAACAAGTTTGTTTCAAATTTTGGCCACGCCCCCTCCCGCCCCCGCAATTTTGATAAATGTTATATCTCCTACAGTTTTAAAGATAGAGGATTCTTACCTTCCAGAGATAGTTAGTAATTAGCAAAATGAATTGATTTGAAATGATAAAGATCAGATGAACGGTTCTCAAGTTATAAGCAAAAAACTGAACCTAGCCCTCCCCGCTACCACCCTAAAAAATGTTGCATACTTTTTGGATGGTCACACTCAGGAACGCGGGAACACTGTTAAACATGTTTTTTCATGAGTAACGGGTATTTCGAAGTCGGTTAGAGCCGACTTTAACTTACGCTCTCGTTTTTATTATAACTCATTTTTTTACCCTTCAAAGCAGAGAGCGCAAAAATTTGAGTGCTCATCAGAGAACGGCTTCATTCGAGTGCAAATCGCTCACACATTAATCAATACACGAATAAACTGGCTTTGCGCTCAATGCATCGAGCCTTCATACGCATCATGCTCGCCCTTGAGTTTAATTCAACTCAATTGTTAGCACTCTGAGTATAATCAAGCTCGCTTCATTCCACTCAGCTCGGGTGATTTGTTCGTTTAGCTCAACGACGATTGATCTGAGCGAGTGAAAATCACCTCGTATGAATAAACTCTTGCAAAGACGCATATGCTAAAGACGCGTATGTATGTGACTGGCGCAATGCCAGCTGTGTTTTGTTGTTGTCGTGCTCTGACCTGCAACAACAACATCATATGTGTCTCTCCTCTCTCTCTCCTATGTCTCTCGCAATGCGTTGGCCTGAGTTGAGTTGAGAGTTTTGTGAGATGAATAAATGTGAGTAAGAAATTTTGTGCATGACGCAATCAAGAAAAAAGTGATTTTTGCAGTTCTCTGGTGCTCATCGATACACCAACAATTCTCGCATCGCGTTCTGTATTTGTCGCTCTCTCACTTAAGTAATTTTTTGATCGTGCTTGCTTTTAAGGGTATTTTTCTTACTGGTTGCTTTTTTGTGTTTATGGGCCCGCTCATGATACAATAAGTATAAGGTAGTCTCGTCGGCTGCCGACGCTAGCTCGTTTTTGTCCCTTAGCTTCAGTGCATGCTTGCTTGTTGACGCGGAAGGTTGTATGCGGACGAATTTTTTCTTGATGTTTTAACCCTTACGCAGCAACAAAAATTTATTTCAAAATTAGAATATATTTTAGAATTAAGAACAAAAATATTTCTGTTCAAAATCAAAAAAAAAAAAAAGATTAGTTGCCAATTCCAAATTATTAAAAATAAAACTATAAAAACAAAATTAATCTATAAAATAAAATTATAAAAAATAATTCACCTCTTTGTATTACAGTAGGCTATTTTAAACCCCACGGACCTGTTCAGGGTTAATCAACATATTTTATTGCTGTTTCGTTCACACTTACTATACTTTGTGCTTTTCTCTCGCACTTATTGCTAGCATACGCTAAGTAAGGGACAGCTTTTGCCGACGAGACTACCTTATACTTATTGCATCATGGCCAGAGGTCGCATAAAACGGTCCCCCGTTTGCCTGTGTCAGAAAACGACCGCTTTCGCGCGATCACATTTAATAAAGGTCGGTAACCAACCGCCAACTACGCTCTCTGTCTCTCTTTGGTTGTGCGAGGAGAGAAACACATTTATTTTTTAATTTTTCTGTCAGGTCTGGCCGGGCCCTTTTGCCAAAATTCACGCATTCAAAAGGTCTTTTTTGTATGTATTACTACGTTTATGCTATGTAATTCACGCTTTCTTCAATTTGCAAAATCAAATTTGTTCCTGTTTATGCAGCTTTTGTAAATTCACAAAATGACCACATTTTTGGCAGATGTGGCAGCACCAACGCAAACTTAAGTTGGCTGCGCCTCTAGATTTCAACAGGGTGGTAACGCATAAAAGCGGGGATCATCTGTTCAATTGTAAACAAAGGCAAATTGAAATTGATTGCAATGGAAAACATTAAAATATTTTTGATTAAAAAAGAACAACGTACAGCCAGTGGAGGCATAAGCGAACGATGACGTTGGTACAAGCCAGACGAGCATTCCAGACAAAATGCGGCCTCTACTCATGCAGTATGTCCAGCTGCCATAGGAGCTGATACAGGACGCGTCCCAAATAGCTCATTTCGTTCGTTTAAGTGGGTGCAGGTTTTCCCTCCAGCGCCAGAGGTTGACTTGTTGCGCTTCACCTCCTATAAGTTTTTTTTAAGCATACAAAGCTTTGTTTTTACTTGCTCGCTAGATTTTAACATATTTTAAGCCCTTAAATTATTGGAAAGCGTTTTGTATCTGGCGTTGTTTCTTTTAGTTTTTCCATCGAGCTGGCTTAATATGTTTTTTTATTTATCGTCCGCCCAAAACGATCACTTGATCTGAAAATTCATATTCATGGATATTTATGTGCTTGATACTTATTTTTATGTGCGCAAACAATTGGCTAAAATTTATGAACAACTGTTTGCTAAAGCACAATGCTACCAGACATTAAGAAAACAAGATCTGGAAGCATCTGCCAACTTAAATTGGCAACGCCACAGCATTTCATGAATTGACGTCGAATTCATAGTCAACTTTCGTGTGTATTCGAATTCATCAAATGGTGTTTATGCACGCACTTTCGGACCCATTTCATGAAATGATTTTGCAAAATGAGCTTAGCATAAACGTAGTATATGCATCGTTGTGTAAGCATACAACAACAACAATATGAATGTGTGCGTAAAACTATATGCCTTCTCTCTTTCTTTCTCACGCTGACTCGCTCTCTGTTTATGCTTAACTCCGGCGCTCTCTTGAGTCTGCAACCGAATGAAACAACCTTTTTAAAGTTCGGTCTTCGTGAAGACCGCATTTGATGAGCGATTGACTGAATTGGGCCTGGAATGGGGTTGCTCTCAGACCGATCGGTGCTGTGTGTTCAACCACGGCCACCGAGCAGTGAGCGAAATCGCTGCTTAAATTCGGTTGAGGGAAGACCGAGCCCGTTTTGTTTTTGTTTTTTTGGTCAGTGACGTGAGCAGAGCGAACTGAACATTGGGTTGAGAGTTATTTGCGAGCTATGATCATGGCGAAGAGGAATACGCAACGCATACATAAGTATTTAAAGTGTGTGTGCTGAGAACACCGAGTATTTTGCGCACTCCTCTCCGTTCTCTTTAAGTAAAAATAAGTATTGTCCTGCGAAAATGATTAACATGCGTTCTTCACGGCCCACGCCTGGCTACGTGGCCTGTTGAGCAGGTATGATAATTTAGAAATGATTAAATTCATATTTATTACCCAATTTAAATTTGGTTCAAGTCTCACGATGTTTTGTAGTTTGCTTTAAAAATTGCGCTCAATCATTGATGGGAAAATTATTCAAATTTCATCCGATTACGCATATTTGTGTATCGACAATATGCGATACCTCTTGAAATAATTAAAATTAATTATTCAGGGAGCTATCGATAACGATACAAAAAATACGGATCTAGTATTTTATCGGTTTTTAATTGAGACTTTTTGTTGGAAGTGTGGACTGCCACCAAAGAGACTGCCAAAGGGCTTTGGCACAAAAATTTTTGTGAGTTTTTTTTTATATAGTTTTTTGTTTTGGCAAGTCTTTGGTGGAAGTGTATACTACGCTTTAAATGTATAATAGTGTATAATATATATAAAAGAGTTAAACCTGACTGACTGACTGGTGACAGTCGCACAGCCTAAACCATAAAAGATAGGAAGATGAGATTTTCACAGTAGTTTTATCTTATGCTGAAAGTGAGTACTGAGAACAGATTTTGGAAAATTCTGTCGGGAAATGTGGAAAATTCGCGAAAACTGTTGTATGAAACTTTTTTCTTTTTCATCCGATCAAGTTCAAACTCATTTTCAAAGATCTATATGAAAATCCAACAACAACTGCATACCAATCTTTCGGAAAATTTACCTCCGCTGGGGGAAAAGTGGGTGTTGAAGGTTGTTTGAGCGAAACTTTAGTTGCCAGCGATTAGCGCCAAATTTTCAAAATTACACATAACAAAACATAAAAAAAGTGACTTTCAAATTTTGGAAAATCTATCCCCAATGTCGGAAAATTCTTGGAAAACTGTTGTATGAAACTTTTTTGTTTATTATCCGATCAGATTGATACTCATTTTCAAAGATCTTTATAAAAATTCAACAATAACTGTGTTCCAATTTTCCGGAAAATCCCACCCGGAAAACTCGGAAAAGCGTCGGAAAGTCTGTATGGTAAAAATTAATTTTTTATTCGATTGACTTGAAACTTGGTTTGCAAGCATAGTACGCAAAATATTCGACACGTGTTTTCCAACATTGGGAAAACTCGCCCACGAGGAAAAAGTCCGGAAAATTCTGCATGGAAAAAACTATTTTTAACCTGATTGGTTTGAAACTCGGTAGTAAGTGAAATAAATTGAGATGTGATTTTCCGATGCTGGAAAATTTAACCCAACGGCCGGAAAATTCCTGGAAAACTCTTCATGCAAAAAACTATTTTTGATCCGATTGACTTGATACTCTGTTTGTAGGGATGGAATACTAAATAATTAGTGGTTGCATTTTCCGATGTTGGAAATACCGGCGGGATGCCCACTGTGAAGTGGGAGAATAGTGGGAAAATAGGTGGGTGGAAAGTTAGCGGGAGGTGGGTGGCGCGAACTGGGCGCGAAGTGAGGGATATGGGTGGGAGGCGGTTGGAAAGTGGGCGCGAAGTGGGAGGGATGTCGGTGAGAAGTAGATTGGATCTGGGCGGAAATTGGGTGATAGGTGGGTGGGAAGTGGGCGGGTAGTGGGTGGAAAGTAGGTGAGAAACGTGTGGAAGTTGTGTAAGAAGTGGATGGGGAGTGGGTGGGGTGGGATGGGATGGGGGCGTGAAGTGGGTGAGATGTGGGCGGGAAGTGGGAGGGATGGGGGTGGGATGTGGAAGGGATGTGGGAGGGAAGTGAGTGGGAACTGGGGGGAAGTAGGTGGGTTGTAATTGAGTGTAGAGTGGGTGGGATGTGGGTGGTATGCGGAAAGGATGTTGAAGGGATGTGGGCGGGATGTGGGTGGGAACTGGGGGTGAGGTGGGTGGGTGGGATGTGAGAGGGATGGGGGTGGGATGTGAGCGGGAAGTGGGTGGGATGTAGGTGGGAAGTGAATGGGATGTGGGCGGGAAGTGGGAGGGATGTGGGTGCGAATCGGGTGAAAGTTGTGTAAGAAGTGGATGGGAAGTTAAGAACGCAGCTGCAAAGTCGTAACGGTGAAAAAGCAAAGTAGTAAAACGTTGATTTCAAGCCTATGTATGTATGATTCGATTTCGGGGCTCTACAGAGGAAACAAGTTTAAGGAATATTTTCAAATTTGGTAAATATTTGACTCTCACGATTGACTTCAAACTAATTCGGAAATTGGTTCTATACTGTTAAAGGCGCAGCGAAGCGCGACGGGCTTTTTGCTAGTAGTATATAATAGTATAATATAATACGCGGTCTATCGATGACATTTTTTTCAAAATTGTTGTTAAGTAGGGTCAAATTTACTAATTTGTCAAAAAAATTTGTGACAAAACCCTTTGGCAGTCTCTTTGGTAGCAGTCCACACTTTCAACAAAAACGTCTCAATCAAATACCGATAAAATACTAGATCCATATTTTCTGTATATATATCGATAGCCTCCTGAATAATTAATTATGGTGCTGAGGTAGCGCTCCGTTGGAGGGTAGCGCTTCGCAGTGGCTAACCCAAATATGTTATCCCGGCATCAAGTGGTAGTAGTTTAAGGAAATATTCATTCAGCGGTACGAAAACGAAAGAGACACCGGCGGCCGTGTTTTTATACCCTTGGAAAGGGTATATTCAAATTGTCCGTATGTTTGTAACGCACAGAAAGAAGCATCTCCGACCACATAAAGTATATATATTCTTGATCAGCATGACGAGCTAAGTTGATATAGCCATGTCCGCCTGTCCGTCTGTTTCTATACTCTCTCCTCCGTCAGTTTTAAAGCTATCGTAACCAAACTTTGCACGAAGTCCTTTGGTACAAATACGCTGCACATGTGTCGGAATACGCCGGATCGGATGACTAAAGCATATATCTGTAATACGAACGATCGGTCGAAAAAGTAGTTTTAGTGAGAAAAACTTGTTTGTTTTCAATGCTATGGTATAAAAAAACAATATTTTTTCAGCGAACTTTAATAAATATTTAGTAACATCATTTTCCAACATCCTTTTTCCAAAATGGTTGCAAAAATTTATTTATTTATTTAATTAAATTATTTTATTTTTAAGTGTCTGTTGACCGCTTTTCCGCTCCACCAGCACCAGCGGCAGCTTCACCAGCATCAGCTCCGGCACCAGCAGCAGCTCCATCAGGACCACCTCCAGCACCACCCACAGCACCACCAACGGCTCCTCCAGCGCCAGCTCCACCAGATTTGCTCCCTCTAGCTGCAATAGCTCTAGCTCTAGCTGCTGCTCTAGCTCTAGCTGCGCTAACAGATCTCGCAGCAGCTCTAGCCCGAGCAGCAGCTCCAGCTCTAGCTGAAGCTTCAGCAGCAGCTCCAGCTCTAGCAGCTCCACGACCAACAGCATCAGCTCCTCCACCAGCAACAGCACCAGATCCACCAGCAACAGCTTCACCCGCACCAGATCCACCACCAGCAGGAGCACCTACAGCAACAGCTCCACCACCAGCAACAGCTCCTCTACCAGCAACAGCACCAGACCCACCAGCAACAGCTTCACCAGCACCAGATCCACCACCAGCAGGAGCACCAACAGCACCAGAAACTGCTCCACCAGCACCAGATCCAGCTCTAGCAGCAGCAGCTACACCTCCGCGACGCCTGTATCGGCGTCTATTTGGAGCCACCGCTATGGGCTGCTGTTCCTGCTCCTCTTCATTTTCTCCTCTTGCCCCAATAAAAAAATTGAGGACAACCGACTAGAAAAAATTTTTTTTTTTTAAATTAAGGCCCATTTTCAGAACAAATAAATGCGCACGAAAATAAATTTTTATGTTGAACTCCATATAAAAAAAACAGCTTCGAACAGCTGATCAGCCATTTATTTAGTGGCATTTAATTTGCTGATTTCCAGAAGGGAAACTAAATAATCACAGCATTGCCACATCGTAAGCTTGTGTGGATTGCACGCACAGCCGATTTGCTTAAATACATTGAAAATAAATAACTTGCAGCACATTTTTCCGGACAACATCGATAAAATTAAAAGCAAATGCGGGGCGCACCAAAATAGTCCAACAAATAATATATATATATGCACATTAGACTGAACGTCCCTTATATGAAAAAAATTTTTTTTGAAATGTTCTGTTCCTCAATGCGCAAAAAATTCGTAATAATTTCTAGTTACCATAACAAAAAACTAAAATTCGAAATTTTAATGTTTAATAGTGGCGCCGTGGGCTTGAAGTTGTTACATTCAATTTCATTTTCCCCTTTTTCGTTTTACTTTTTCATTAAAGCAACCTTTGCGATGTCAAACGTTGTTCTTGAACTTAAAAACGGTTGCTATGCCAGAAATAATCCGTGCTGTGCCTAAATTAAAACTGCAGGATCGGCATGTGACATAACGTGAGATGAAGTGGTCCTTGGGCGTAAGCATTTTTTACCCGAACATTACATGTTCCGCTAGCTTTATTCGTTGTTGCAATTTGCCAATTGCCCAAAAATAAAATAAAGGGTTGAGCCAATTTAATCGCTATGCTTTAAGAGTTTATTACAAATCATGGATATGCATATGAGCCGAACACCAAACCATAAACTAACATATACGAGTCGACATTACGAGTCACTCCACAAAAGTTGTTCGCTGGCGAAAAACTTTAATACAAATAGCTTGCCAAAAAATTAAAAATAAATAAAAAAAAGTAAAACTTAAAAGTGGTTATTCAAATTTATTCATAATAGTAGTTTTTTTGCTAGGATAGGATTGTCTATGCTCTTCGATACATTGAAGAAGGTGCAGCATCGAGTTTTGCAAAAGGGCCCATTGAAGTCCTCAACTAGTTTCACGCCTCTTTCTCCGACATCATTCACAACTTTAAGGCTTTTCAACAAATTAACAGTCCATAAAATTCCTTTCTCTGTTGCAGTACAACTCTTTATCGCGACATTTTTTCTTAGAGCCACATATTGTCATTAAGTCTTCTTAAGCTTCTGCACACATTTCTTCCTAGTTTCCTGGTAAGCCCAAATGATTTGAATACACCATCAATTTGAAGGATGGTGAGGTTTAGGCTGACCCTTAATAAGTATTTGCATCCTCTTGGATCATGCAGAAAACCCGCCAAGACTTTTTTTCTATATGGTAGCTTTGCTTAATCCAGCTGTGGCCGCAACGCGCCAATCAATCTAATGTTATTCGAGTCCTCTATCCTGAATTTGGCTTTGCATAAAATACTTTTAAAAATAGTTTTTAAATTCAACAACAATGCTTGGCATCTCAAAGGTTACTTCTACGATAAAGTAAAATTAAAAAGGGAAATTGAAATTTAATGAAGAAACTTTAAACCCACGGCGCCAGTATTAAACCTTAAAATTTCCTAATTAGGTTTTCCATTACGGTAACTAGAAATTATTATGAATTTTTTGCGCCCTGAGGAACAGAACATTTCAAAAATAAAAATTCCCATATGTTTATGTTCAGTCTAATGCACATAGAATACCAGTCTTTTTATGAATTTTTAGATTTTTTAATTTTAAGTGCCTCAACACTTTCTCAAGCGAGGATAACGAAGTTGCCCACACTTGTGGTAGTACATCGGTTGACTTTGAAAGCTGTAAGCTTATTTTAAAATTGTTTAAACTGTAATTTGATTAACACATTTTGAATTCAAGCGGCTGACAAATCAGTGCTACCTTACAATTTGGCCGCCGTTTTGGGTATTTTTTAGTGCACTTTAAGACATCCACTTAACATAAACAAGTGGCAATTTCATGACATACAGGTCTGTTCCCATTTCGAGTGGATTTAAAAAGTAAAACGATTGTATTTCCGAATCGTTTTCATTTGATGCTCCCGTTTCCGAGTGAAATAGAAATCGATTTACTTTTCGAATGAAAGTTCGAATCGTTTTTCGAACAATAATTCAGCAATGGCAACATAAACAATTTCGATCAGCACTGCGCATGCGCTGATGCGGAATTGCGAACAGCTCGTTTCATTTCGATCGTTTTTGCTTTCGTCTACATGCAATTTCTGGTGTACAATTTTAAAATAATTAATTTTAAATCAAATTGAATGCCCAAAATTTATATGGTTACTTTAAAATCTTCTCAAAATATGACTTATTAATATAAAAAAAAATTGGATAGAAAAAATATATAACCGTTGACATGAAAATTGTCCATTACTTTTCATTTCACTCACTCAAAGGCACAACTTTTAAAACCGAATAATTTGATCGTTTTTCGGAAACGGGAACAGCTATTAATTCCGATTACACATGATTTGATCGAAATCGAAAACGGGAACAGGCCTGATAAATTTTTATTTGTTCTGGAAATAGGAATATACATACATACATGTATATGATCACGGGCCGAATTCTCTTCTAATAAATAGCTCTCTGTTATTTGTAAGGTTATGTGACAGATGGCTATATGTAGGAGATGTGGAATCGAATGTAAGTGTTGAATTACTTACCGACTTTTTAATTGTTATTTTTTGGCTCATATTGCCTGCTTTGCTTTTTTGTCTTTTCTTTTTTTTTTTTTGTGTGCGTTTTCGGAATAACGGAGAATGGCAAGGCTGCCACATAGTCGAGAAAATGACCCAGGGCTGAATAATAATGTAGGGAAAAATATATTCCTTTTAAATTAATGTAGTTAGTATGTAAAAATATAAAAATCTCTTAATCGTATGGATAGATTTAGATAATATTTTGCAGGATTACTAGTTATAGTCTAAGTAATAGTTGGGGATACCGTGCATGTCTGCCCCAACTCAAAAATAATAGCGTCGATTGATATGGTCATGCTACCACGCGGTGCCCCTATCGGTATATATAATTAGTTTGTAAAAATATAAAAAATCTCTTAATCGTATGGATAGATTTAGATAATACTTTGCAGGAATACTAGTTATAGTCTAAGTAATAGTTGGGGATACCGTGCATGTCTGCCCCAACTCAAAAATAATAGCGTCGATTGATATGGTCATACTGCCACGCAGGCACGACCTATCGGTATATGTAATTAGTTTGTAAAAATATAAAAAATCTCTTAATCGTATGGATAGATTTAGATAATACTTTGCAGGAATACTAGTTATAGTCTAAGTAATAGTTGGGGATACCGTGCATGTCTGCCCCAACTCAAAAATAATAGCGTCGATTGATATGGTCATACTGCCACACAGGCACGATATATCGTCGGTATATGTAGTTAATATGTAAAAATAGTAATTGCCCAAAATCGTATGGATAGATTTTGATAAAACTTAGCAGGAATATGGATAAATGTCCTATTTATCTCTGGGGATACCGTGCATGTCGGCCCCAACTCGCTTAGTCAGCCGAATAATTAATTAAAGATAGCACCGATGCCTTGTATGGTCCTACTGCATTTTGGCCACTAGTTCCCCTGGCTGGTTCCGGGGCGGAACCAGCGCACTGCCCTTGTCAGTTCTGAGTACAAGCCAAAGTGAGTCAATTAAAAAGCGAATTACTCATAAACGTATGGATAGATATTGATCAGCTTAACAGGATACACCCTTGAATATGCGTCCTTTAAGCTAATATACCGTGCATGTTGGCCCCAACTCTCTGAGCGGAGATATGAACGAAAATGTGTGGAGGCGATTTTTCAACTTCATTTATTTAACAACTCAAATGCATAAATTACCCCACAGGTTAAATAAATCAATAGATTAAGCAATTTTTAACCAAATTGCATTTACAGATTCCAAATTAGTCTAATAGTTAAGGAATAATTTAAAAACAAAAATATGCTTTAGTCTTCCAATCTCCACTGTTCCAATTCGACGCTAAATATCCGATGCTATTTTGACAGACATTCTTTATTTTCATGTATTTCAAAACCATGTACATGCTTAACCAAACTATGTATTTTTATGTGTGCACGCTTATGGTCACACTGAAAAATATTTAAAATCAAAAACAATTGCTGCTAAAAATAATTAAGTCTTTATTGATTAAAAGTAAACCCAAAATGAAAAATATTGAATGTGGCTTTTGAACGCAAGACACCTACAAACATAGCCAAAGAGACAGAACCGCATTTTAATTTCCCTGGTTCGTTTCATCATTTTCATCAAAATTTGTCCAAATTATTTGCCATATCATAGTCACAAGTCGTTCAAAAAAAAAAATCCTTCTCCTCCTCTGTAAAATGCATGCTTTACTTCTTAAAATTGGCGCGCAATAATTAAAACAAAAATTCGCCGATTGACAAAGCGCTGCTTTTAGTGCCTTTCCAGCCATCCCTTTAACTCGTGAATGGACCGTCCGATTGTTCATATCCTTATCAATTCCGGTAGCGACAAGAGGAATCTAATACATTTTAATTAATGGTTTGACTAATTTAACGCGATGGCTGAGAAATGTGGCTTACAGATCTGGCATTTCCCATTTTTTTTTCTTTTTATACCCTGTACCCATTGAAAATGGGTAAAAGGGGATCATGAAGTTGTGCAAATGTATGTAACAGGGAGAAGGAAACATTTCCGACCCTATAAAGTATATATATTCTTGATCAGCATCAACAGCCGAGTTGATTTAGCCATGTCCGTCTGTCCGTCCGTCTGTCTGTATGAACGCGTCGATCTCAGAGATGGTAAGAGATAGAGGTTTGACAAGTATGGGACAAATGCTTCTTTTATCTGCACGCAGATAAAGTTTGTTTCAAATTTTGGCCACGCCCCCTCCCGCCCCCCCAATTTAGAAAAGAGTTATATCTCCTACAGTTTTAAAGATAGGGGATTCGTACCTTCTAGAGATAGTTAGTAATTAGCAAAATGAATCGGTTTGCCGAAGAAATGATACAGATCGGATGAACGGTTCTCAAGTTATAAGCAAAAAGTGAACCAAGCCCTCCCCGCTACCACTCCTCCCACCCTAGAAAAATGTTGCATACTTTTTGGATGGTCACACTGCGGAACGCGGGAACACTGTTAAACATGAGTTTTCATGAGTAACGGGCATATCGAAGTCGGTTAGAGCCGACTTTAACTTACGCTCTCGTTTAGTATGCCAACATATTTTTGACAACCTTAACATAAGTGCCCCCTACAAGTATACACTGTTTTATTTGGCGCCAGATTCAAAAAATATTTTAAAATTTTTTATATAAATATAAATTTTGATGTTTCACAATTTTTGGGCCAATAAATATGAGAAAGGTGAATCGCTAGCATGGAACATGGATTTGCGACACTAACTCGCTTATTGTTTCATCAAAATAATTTTAAATTTTAATTTATTGTACACGAATAACTAACTCTGCCTGGTGCATTTTGTAGAGTCTGCAGATGTGTTCTCCAACTTAAGCCAACTCTAAATATCAACTGTGAGCTGTAAGGGTCTTCAAGGGTCTTCGGTGCCAAAGGCAAAAGCCAGAAAGCATATATATTCTTGATCAGCACGAGTCGAAATAGTCATGCCCTTCTATCCACAGCGGTATGTTTGTCAAAGACGGTAAGAGCTAGAGGTTTGCGACGCTTAGAAGGCATCATCTCCGACCACATCTATATACAGGGTTGCCCATATTCGACGGACCCATCTGGCAACGCCATAACTTTTGACAGAGATGTCAGATCGCTTAATGACTTACCGCGTTTGAAGCGTCACACAGTGGGCCAGCTTGTATGGAGACTGCGGTCAAAAATACTTTTAGTAGAAATTTCGACTTGAAACCTTGTTTACGGCTTTATAAAACCGTTAGTTGTAAGATTTGATAAAGTGGGCGTGGCTAAACCCTCACACTCCCACCCCTACCATACAATTTTACCAAGTGTAAGAAAAAAGTTATTTCAAAAGTTTATATTTGTGTTTCAATTTTTGTTTATTTTGTTTTGTTATGTTGGTTTTTTGTATTAAAGCCTCCACTTAACATAAAATAAAACAAAATTAAAAAATTTAATTAATTAAAAAAAACTAAAAAAATACAAATATTTCATAAATCATACTATACATCGCTGCAATCTCAGCTTTTAAAGTTAATCAAATACTGGTTTTAGTCGAATTGACTTGTGCTTGAACAGAAGCTCACAAAAAATAACCAAACACTACGACAACAAAGCACTGCATATAACAGCTGCACCGCACAAAGCAGTAGCAAAAAAAAACATAAACGTAGTTAGTCTTTGGGACATAACAGAACTTTCCGGCACTTTGTGGCAGCTGAAGTCTTGTTATTTAGAATCTTCAAATGTTGTCTAATATTACCTAATAAGTCAAATTAGGGGGCTCGGGGGGGATCACTACTATTACCTTAGCTGAAATTATATCACACATGGAAAATGGCACACTAAAAAAATCACTGACGAAAAATTAATTTTTTTAAAACGAATAAAACAAATTAAAAAAAAATTAAATTATTTAAAAAAATATGTTAATACCTCTATTTATAATATTTAAGTTCATTTTTCTTAATATCTGATTGATTAGAATAGTATTAATATTTTTAAAGTTTTAGTTGGATCTCAAGCTGCTCACTTTTCAGTAACCAATGAATTTTATGCTCTTTCTTTGGAAGCTATTCTTATAGAGTACCGTTAGAATGAAGCAAAACCAACTACACAATAAAAAAGCTTGGTCATTTATAAGTAAGAGATGACACTCACAAAGCCAAATTTCTGACTTTGATTTTTTTATTTTTGGCCTATGGCAGAAACCACTGTGCGTCAGTCCAAGCAGATTTTTACCATGGAACAATACACGCCACGCGAGCGCTCTGAAATAGTTGAAATTTACATTCAACAGAACAAGTCAATTGTGAAAACTCAACGTGCTTTTTTAAAAAATTAAAAAATGTGACCGAAATGTGTGAAATGGGACCGTAAATAAGCAAAATTGCCGTATTTACGCCACTGAAAATCCTCAGGAGATTCAAGAAGTGCCTCTTCATGACGAAAAAGTCACAGTTTGGTGCGGCGTTAGTGCGAAAACGGTCATTGGGCCGTTTTTCTTCCAAAATGGCCATGCTGTTACCATCAACCAGGAGCGTTATCGCGACATGATGACCAATTTTGTGATGCCAATTATTCGTCGAAAGCGTATGAGGCAGTTCTGGTTTCAACAAGACGGCGCTCCACCGCACACAAGTCGCATAACAATCGATTTTCTGAAGAAATGGTTTCCGGGCCGTTTGATGTCGAAAAGTGGTGATTTGGACTGGCCAACGCGTTCGCCCGATTTGACGCCGCCTGACTTCTTCTTGTGGGGATATTTGAAGTCAAAGGTTTACGTTAACAAGCCAAGGACCGTAGAAGAGCTCAAGGACAACATTCGTGAAGAAATAGCCGCTATTCCGGCCGAAATGTTGGCGAAATCGATGGAAAATGCTGCAAAAAGGGCACAATACGCCATCAACGCCATTTGAGAGATATCATATTCAAAAATTGATGTAAACAAATCTACTTGGAACAAATTAAATGATTAAGATTTCCAACCGCCAAATTTTTATTTTTTTCTTTGACTTTTAAAAAAAAAAACATGGGTCCGTCGAATATGGGCAACCCTGTATATAAATGTGTACGCCCGACTGACATAGTATCACGCCACAGCCCAAATGGCTTATCCTACAGGTCTGAAATTTGGCATAGACCTTCGCTTAGTTATGCAGGCGCTCACTAAGAAAGAAAATTTGGAAAATTTTTCTCCGCAGTGTGTGAAAAGGCCAATTAAATGTTTGATTGAACATAACGGTTGTTGCGCTAAGGCAATGTTGTGGAATGAGTTGATTTGAGAGAGCGCGAGAGAGAGTGGGAGCGCACTGAGTGCGTGTGTGTGTGTTTTTTGCACAAAAACAAAAAAAAAATCAAATAGCGAACAGCCTCATCCGAATAAATTGAATCTTATAGCACTTAGAAAACACATCGATAGCTTTATCAATATGTTGAGCAGCATTACAACAAACGCTTCACATTAGAAATGTTACATATCTCAAACGTTTCAACTGACAGGAGACTCAATTTTAAGACTGATACTGAGAACTGCGCGCATTTATACAGACACTTACTCACTGACAATTAGTTGAAGACTCCACGTCACACGGTGCAGACGTGTAAAATTGTATGTAAACTGCTTTTTGTAAATTTTGTTAAAGGATTGAATGTTTAATATTGGTGTATAATTTTTTGTAGTTTTGCCCTGAAGACGGATGCCGAAGAGCAACCGAAATATATCGGAGAAAAAAGAAATTAAATCGTTTTTATACACTTGAAAAGTGTATTATAATTTTGCCCAGAAGTTTGCAACGCATAGAAGGAATCATCTCCGACCACATAAAGTATATATATTCTTGATCAGCATGACGAGCTGAGTCGATTAACCTTGTCCGTCCGTCTGTCCGTCTGTCCGTCTGTCCGTCTGTCCGTCTGTCCGTCTGTCTGTTTCTACGCGAACTAGTCCCTCAGTTTTAGAGCTATCGAGCTGAAACTTTGCACAGAGTCTTCTTTTTACTGCACGCTGCTAATATGTCGGAACCGACCGGATCGGATCACTACTTCTTGTAGCTGCCATACAAATGTTCGTTCGAAAAAATAGGTTTTAGTGAGAAAAACTGGTTAGTTCTCAATATTACTGCTCTCAAACACGGTCATGGGTAAAATGTAAATGTTTTTTAACCAGCTGATCTGCGAAGTTTGGTCGAAGTCGCTAACCGTTGAGACAAGCTATTTCAAGTGTATCAAAACTTCGGTACAGACGAAGTTAGCTTTGCCTTTTCTCGTTTTTCTATCAATCTACCCTCCCCCCGAGACAATACATCTACAATTAGAAAGGTCCCTAAATCACAATTGTATGTTGACCGTATTTAATAAAAAATTTTTTAAATTTCAGAAAGCTCCAAAGCCAAAAAACTCATTGCTGTAAACCAGCGGTGGGCAGCAGAAATAACGGAAAGGGTACAACAACATTTTTGTATTTGTAATTTGCATTCGATTAAAGCGATGCAGCGTGTTTTTGTTGTAATACCTATTGCGTCGTGGAATAAGGTAAATAACGGGCCGGGTTGCGCGGGTAAGAAGGGCTATGAGGCTGCCCACCGCTGCTGTAAACCGTTGATTGTCTTTTGTTTTTGGTGGTGGTACGTGATCTTAACGATACGAGCCCCGACCACTATTAATTCGTACGGCAAGCTTTTTTACCGGTATGCAATGTTTAACTTAACTGTCCTTTTAAGGCAGTCTTTATGGTACGCTTCAGTTTTGTTACGGATGACTCTCCTTCGCGCATTACCGACACTCACATCAAATTTAGCTTCATCGCTAAATATGATGGGGAGACCATTGTAGGCGCTTCTTCTTTTGATGAGGCGTAAGCAATGGTTTTTCCTTGACCTAAGAGTAATTAAAGCCATTGAGTATGTAACATAGATAATCACTATACATACTTCAAAGAACTTATATCCAATATCTCGCAACAGCACGAGCGTCCACTCCCGCTTAACACTTTTTCCTATTTTATTAGGCCAGTCAGATGCTAAATTTCTTAAACACAATTATGGCCAGGACTCTTTTGTCACGAGCTGTTATTGCCGATGTCATTTTTTCTAAAATTTTTTACAATTCACCAAAAGTGTTCCCAGATTTATAATAACCTATAACTAAATTTCTTATTTCTTTGCAAATCGGCTTACCACGTGCCATCGTTGCTAAACTTAATAATTTGAAGCAATTACAGATTTCTTACACTCTGAGTTGTGAAACTGTTTCCAGATTATGACTAGATGGTGATTATGTTACTACGTTTGCTTTTGTTTTGATCTTTTTTCAATTCTAAGCTAAGCTAACGCACCGTACGAATTAACTGTGGTAAAATTTTTCTTATTAGTTAAGCAAAGCATACAAAGAAATTAATGTTATTATTGTTGTTGTTGAAGTACAACAAAATTTTTTTTTCTGTAGTTAAGAGAATAAAATGATCTTTCAGAGAAAAATTAGTTTGCATGTATTATCCACATAAGTATTCAAAATATCGTCTGTTCAACATTGCTTACAGATAAAAAAGCTAGCCGTACGAATTAATAGTGGTCAGGGCTCGTATTATCAGATGGTGATGGCACACATCAAAAACAATAAACAGTGTTGCCAAAACGGCTTATTTTTCTATTTAGCCTTTGCAGATCAAAAATCAGAGGGCAGCGGGAATTGTGACCTTTATTAAAAATATATTTATTGTTTCCGCTTTTAAAAAGAAAAGTTAAATTTGCTTCTTAGTTTTTTCTATTTTTTAGAAATGAAGTTTCCCTGTATTGGTTGCCGCAAAAAAAAGTACATAGGTACACATGTTGAAATAGTTACATACTCTCATACTGCGTTGATTTACATAAATTGATTAGAAAAGAATATCCTGGAGATCTAATATTAAACAAATGAAAATAGGTGCGCACTTATAAATAAAATGTCCCTTGACATTAAATTCCTTACATAGTCCTTAAAAAGAAGAATATACTATAGTCTGTTCAGCATTCACAAGACAGGAAGAGAAAAATTTTTAATTCTGGAATTTCCGGGCGACTTGAAAATTCGGTTGTGTGCCTTATGACGGGACGGGATAGAATTTAATATCAGCTCACTGCATTTTCCACGCCTTACTTAATCCTCTTTTCCCAGATTTTGAAGTTATGTGCAAACGTAGCGAGATATAGAGCCAGCGTAATATTGATGACCAAATTGATTTATTTTAATCAACCGTAAACTCGAAACTGTCCAAAAATTAAGCAAATGAAGCCAATGATATTAAAAAGAATTGGCGTTTTAACAAATAGATTAAATACAAACTTAGTGTTCAAAGAGCTATACAATTTGCTCTACTTTTTCAAAACTTGCACGCGGACGAAGTCGCGGCGGGTTCAGCTAGTGACGTATATAGTATTTATTTGTAATGGTTGACAAAATGTATGTTGAAGTATCCTTTTTGGAAGTAAAGATGTTACTAATATTTCGCCAGTCATCAGCAATTCAACAGGTATCTGGCAGCACCAGCTGCTTTGTGGATTTTTGGGCTACTCGTTTGGCCCGATATTTGTATAACATATGCCCAACGGTCTCGTCCGCTGCTATTGCTGCCCGAAAGTCGCTGCCCTTCTGTTCCGCCCGAACCCACTTTGACTTTTCCTCCATATTCATCCGCCTTCGTCTTGTACGCCATTTTTTTCTGGAGCTTCTTCATCCATCCGGTTGACATGTCCTATCCAGCACAGTCTCTGTTGTTTTATGCGCTTGACTAGACTAGGATCCCCATTGAGCTCAAAAAGTATAAATGAGGGAATATGAAAGGCACATTTATATCAAACCAGAATGGATCGATTTAATAATCAAAAGCAGATTGGTGCAAATTGATACGAAGACAACTTATACAGGGGTGTTCTAGAAATCTCTAGAGATTTTCGTAAAACAATTGCACTTCGAACTAAACTTGGACTACTTTATTTGCAAAGTGCCAAGAATCAGACCGCCTACTAGATTATGTGGAAGGAAAACCATACGCATCAAATCTACTTGGCTTTGAGCAGGCGGATTCAAATCGCTCAACTTTTGTCATCTAATCTAGTAGCCGGGCATATTTGAGGCCCTAAACATATAAGTTCAAACAGCTTTAATATGAAATGCTAACGTTTATACGAAAACCTCTAGAGATTTTTGGAACACACCCGATAATAAAAATTCAAAGTGATGTGTGATAACAGAAATATGTTTTGTTATGTCTGCGGCTGTTGCGTTGACCGACAGCATCGATTGTCGTAAAACGACATATCTCCGCTGTGATCAATGGCGGAGCTATGACGTTCTAAAACGTTACAAACGACATCTCCGAGCGGAGGTTTGTCGTTTTAAAACGTCATATCTCCGCGCGGAGGCATGTCGTTTCAAAACGACATATCTCCGCCATATATCACGGCGGAGATATGACGTTTCAAAATGACATATCTCCGCCGTGTAACAAACGACATATCTCCGCCGCGTTTTAAACGACATATCTCCGCGCGGAAATACGACGTTTTAAAACGACATATCTCCGCCGCACTGCAAACGACATATCTCCGCGCGGAGGTATGTCGTTTTGAAACGTCATATCTCCGCCGCTACATAGACGACATATCGCCGAGCGGAGGCGACATAATTTATCAGCAAAAATGTTGCCATATTAAAACTGTATAAAATATTTTAACAAGCTTATACATTTTTTAACAATTAAAGATTAAAAGCGCCAAAATATTAAATTTTTTTAAAAAATAACAAAAAAAAAAAAAAAAATAAAAAAAGAAAAAAAATATTTATTATAATATAAATAAAAAGAAGAACACAATTTTTTTGTTTAGGCCTATTTTCTGATAAGATAAATTTTTAGTTTTGTTTGTTTTTTGATATGTATAAAAACTTTTTTGTTTGGCTTTGGAAATTGGAACTGGGACACAAATAAGAGTTATGGACTTTAAAAAAATCATAGCCAAATAAGTGTCCTAGACCCTTTTGGAGGCACCCCATATCCGAAATTTGAGTGAGCAATCCAAAATCAGGATAAACTTTTATTTTCAATTTTTAAATAAAAATCAAAAAATAACTCTTATTTTTATTTAAAAGTTGAAAATAAGAGTTATTTTTCAATTTTTATTTTAAAAATTGAAAATAAAAATTGATTTTGAATATCTTTTGAACCAGTCGGTGGATTTTAGAAGTAGACATATATCTGTGATCTATGTTTCAATACCTTTCCATTGATACATCACATGTCCTTGAAGGATCAAAATTAAGGATACCAAAATTTTTTATTGATTCAGTGCCACTTTATATACATATCGCTCACTTACTTCAAGTCTGTCATAACTCAATCAAGTAAGAAAGTTGTACTGTACCATACTCTCCATAAAATTTCAATTTTTGACTTGATGTAGAAATATTTGCCGTGTTTTGTACTAATTTGTGTAAAATTTTCAAATTGATGTATCTTAAACTTTCCATATGAGACGAGAATATATCGTTATATCATTTGTAAATTCATATTAATGCAAGAGCATCATATCTCAGATGTCCTGCAGTCGTTATTACACATACAACTTCGGCTTTCAGTTAAAACATATTTTTCCTGCTGCTGACTGTGAAAATGAGATGTCAAAGCGAATGCACATATAGGCTAATTGAAGTTTAATTAAATTAGTTCGAAATTGACTATCAAACAAGGAAGACTTCCAATAATTCGTCTAAGCATTGTCATTTTATTTGAGTGTAGACTCACCACAGATGGACCCAGTTTCATCTCAAGTATCCTATCCGTCAACAAGTCAGGTTGACACTACTCCACAAAGCATTCTCAACGAATTTCTTAATTCAATTGAGGCGGCCTCTGGGAATGAAAAGACAGTTGGGGAAGATGATCCTGAACTCAATCTTGCAATAACCGAAATAGGCGCATACTCCCCCAATCCAATTGATATAAGAGAGAATATCATGAAGTATTGGGAGGACAAAAAAGTTCATGTATCCTCGGTATCAATTGGCGAAAGTGATCCATTGCGTGCCAGCAACCCAAGTGTCAGTTGAGAGGGCATTTTCTGCTTTAAAATTGGTCATGTCTGACTTGAGGTGCAACTTGTCCTCATATTCTATAAAAAAAATACTGTTCATAAAACTGAATAAAGAATGCATGCTGAAAAATTCATTGTCATTGCATTTTTGGTTTTCAGATACTTTTCACAAATGTGCTGGTAAGCACTCCTCGAACGAGAAATAGGACTGGATTTTAAGATGTACTCTATGTATCTATTTCGCAATTTGCAAACATTAAATATACGTGTTTTATATTTCTGTTTCTATTGAATTTACCTTTCCAAGCCGAACCTTTTACAGAATTTTACAGGTAGCCTTAGAGTCATTGCTTAAAAATGGCTTGAGCTATGAACTGAAAACTTGTTGTGTAGGATGGTACTATAAAGCAAACCGAACCAGCCGGCTTAACTAGTTCAAAAGTAAAAAGTGTTCATCATAGGTCGTCACCGGTTAAAAGGTGATATGTTTTCCGAGGTAATCACGAAGAGATCCTTTTTTCAAAACTTCTTCAAAATTCTTCTTTAAGCGTGCAGTTTTCGTTTGGGTTTTGCTGCTTAATACGACACCGGTTTAGTTCGGTTTATGAGCACGAATTAGCGGTTTGGTTTATTTTGGTTCGGTTTACAGTTTGCATCTGCAGTGTTGTCAAAATTTCTTGCATACATAAACTCTGGGACTGAAACACTGAACAACTTTTAAATTTTGCAGAGCTTGACCAACTTTTCTTACGTGTTTGAGTTATGAAAGACTTAAAGTAAGTGAGCGATATGTATAAAAAGAAGCACTGAATGAATAAAAAATTTTGGTATCCTTAATATTGATCCTTCAAGGACATGTGATGTATCAATGGAAAGGTGTTGAAACATAGATCACAGATATATATCTACTTCTAAAATGCAGCGCCTGGTTTAAAAGATATTTCAAATCAATTTTTATTTTCAATTTTTAAAATAAAAATTGAAAAATAACTCTTATTTTCAATTTTTACTAATAAAAATTAAAAATAAGTGTTATTTCAATTTTATAATAAAAATAACTGTTAAAAATAATTTTTATTTTAAAAATTATAACTGTTACGATCCCGGTTCTAAAAACGTGTGAAAAGGAAATTTTTTTTTTTGAAAAAATTTTTTTTAATTTGGTTTTTTATAACAAAAAAAAATTTTTTTTTTTTGTGGTGAGGGTTTTGGCCTCGGAAAAAAAAAATAAAAAAATAAATGTGAATGGGCAAAAGGATTTTTAAAAAAACTCAAAATAAGTTTATTCTTAGCACAGAACCAATAAAATGGTAAAAATTCACTGTTTCTTGTAAAGTTTTTCACGCTAAACTCTAATCTGGGTTTAGAAATTCCATATCTCTAATGGATTAACTGTAAAATGGACATAAGAATACAGAAAATGGCTTATTTGGACATTTTGAAAGGAACCTATGGCCTAGAAACGGATTATTTTTAAAAAATTTGTAAATGTCATGTTATAGTACTCAGTTGTATCTGTAAACTGTAGTTTATACTTTATTCATTTTTATATAAGACTAGCAAAAAGCCCGTCGCGCTTCGCTGCGCCTTTAACAGTATAGAACCAATTTCCGAATCAGTTTGAAGTCAATCGTGAGCGTCAAATATTTACCAAATTTGAAAATATTCCTTAAATTTGTTTCCTCTGTAGAGCCCCGAAATCGAATCATACATACATAGGCTTGAAATCAACGTTTTACTACTTTGCTTTTTCATCGTTACGACTTTGCTGCAGCGTTCTTTACTTCCCATCCACTTCTTGAAGACCTTCCACCCGTTTCGCACCCACATCCCTCATACTTCCCGCCCACATCCCATCCACTTCCCACCGACTCTACACCCAATTACCACCCACCCACTTCCCCCCAGTTCCCACCCACATTCCGCTCAATTCTCTTCCACTTACCTTCAACATCGCTTCCACATCCCACCCACATCCCTCCCACTTCCCGCCCACATCCCACCCACTTCCCGCTTACATCCTACCCCTATCCCTCCCACATCCCACCCACTCGATACCCAATTACCACCCACCCACTTCCCCCCTGTTCCCACTCACTTCCTACCCATATCCCGCCCACATCCAACCCACATACCCCCACTTTCCACCTGCTTCCGACATCGGAAAATCACATCTCAATTTATTTCACTTAATATTCTCACAAACAGAGTTTCAAACCAATCATGTGAAAAATATTTCTTTCCATGCAGAATTTTCCGGCCATTTTCCTCGTGGGCGGATTTTCCCATTGTTGAAAACCACGTGTCGAATATTTTGCGTACTATGCTTGCAAACTAAGTTTTAAGTCAATCGGATGTAAATAAAATGTTTACCATACAAACTTTTCCGACGCTTTTCCGACTTTTTCGGGTGGGATTTTCCGGAAAATTTGAACACAGTTATTGTTGATTTTTCATATACATCTTTGATAATGAGTTTGCATCTGATCGGATAATAAACAAAAAGTTTCATACAACAGTTTTTCGTGAATTTTCCGACTTTGGGGATAGATTTTCCAAAATTTGAAAGTCTGTTTTTTGATGTTTTGATGTTTTAGTATGTGTAATTTTGAAAATGAGTTTGAAGCTAATCGCTGGCAACTAATGTTTCGCCCAAACCTTGACCACCCACTTTCCATCTTTGAAAATAAGTTTGAACTTGATTGTATGAAAAACAAAGTTTCATATAACAGTTTTCCGCGAATTTTTCACATTTCCCGACAGAATTTTCCAAAATCCGTTCTTAGTACTCACTTTCAGCATAAGATAAAACTACTGTGAAAATCTCATCTTTTTATCTTTTATGGTTTAGGCTGTGCGACGGTCACCAGTCAGTCAGGTTGAACTCTTTTATAAATATATCTCCGCGCGGAGATATGTCGTTTGTAACACAGCGGAGATATGACGTTCGAAAACGTCATATCTCCGCCATTGATCACGGCGGAGGTAAGTCGTTTCAAAACGACATATCCCCGCCAGAAAAAAAGCGACATATCTCCGCCGGCAAAATGTACTGGGCGGAGATATGTCGCTATGCTGTTTAAGACTAAAACAATCAAGAAAACGCAACTCTCTCTGCCTGCCATCTGGAAGACCCATGACTTGGCACCGCCAAACTTATCACAAGCCAGAAAGTTGCTATTTTTGCGAAACCAAAACAAGTGGTCATAGCTACAAAACTCGTGATCGCATATTATATTCCAATGTATGCACTGCATCCAAAACAGTTGCAAGGGGAAATGAAATTTATCAAGCAAAACTGAAAATTGTGGAAAAATCTGAAGTACTTGATCATTTTCGCAACATGGAGAACAATATTCCTTATGTTTTCAATGGCAAACAGCAGAAGGAGCGTCATTTAATTTCAAATGATGATTACCATGATCTGGTGAGAGACTTGGGTCTTTCTAGACGGCAAAGAGAAATATTGGGATCCCGATTAAAGCAGTGGAATATTGTGGAAAACGATTTCAAGGTAACATTCACCAGGGACATGTACCTAGCCTCATTTGAGCAAATATTTAAGCCTGATGATGTCGAAAAAAATCTCACATATTGCTCGGATGTAAAGTAAGTAAGTTTTTCATGAAAAAACAGAATAAAATTAAAATCTACTTTTAACTTGTATATGTATTAGGTTTAAAAGCAGTTTTATTACAAAATGATAACCAATTGCCGTCGGTCCCTGTATCTTAGGCAACGGATAAGAAAGATTCATATGTAACAATGGAAAAGATTTTAAAATTATAGGCTATGAAAATCATAATTGGCAGATTGTTTCGGACCTAAAGGTTATAACAATTCTTTTCGGAATGCAAGGTGGCTATACCAAATATCCGTGTTATCTCTGCGAATGGGACAGTCGAGGCAAAGTCCAATATAATTTAAGAAATTGGCCATCCAGAGTCAGCTTTCAAAAAGGCGAAAAGAATGTAAGAAAAAGAATGTGTAAAATATTCCACTGGTGCAAGCACATAAAGTTATCTTACCTCCTTTGCATTTGAAGTTGTGGTATATGATGCAATTCGTTAAAAGACTAGATCGGAAGAGCGACGCATTTTTTCACCTTAAATCAGCATTTCCCAGATTAAGTGAAACCAAAATTAAAGAAGGTTATTAGGTTAGGTTAGGTTATAAGGTAAATTATTGTTATTTTATAATTTTATGGCTTTCAGGCATATTTGTTGGTCCACAAATTCGAAAGATGATGAACGATAGGGATTTTTTCGAAAAACTGAATACCATAGAAAAAAAACACCCGGCTTGGCTTTGTTTCCTTGTGGAAAAACTTATTGGGAAACAAAAGAAGCGACGACGCAGAAATGGGATGAAGAATGTCTATTAAGGTGCATTTTTTACATTCTCACTTAGACTTCTTCCCAGAAAACCTTGGCAAATTACGTGATGGTGAACGCTTTCACCAAGAACTTCTGGCAGTGGAAAAACGGTTCGAAGGGAAATGTGAAGTTAAAATGCTTTCCAATTACTGCTGGTCGCTTAAACGAGTGACTGACGACTTGGATTTAAAACGAAAGAGATCCAATAAACACTTTTAATAGCATGTTGGGCAATGCTGAAGAGGTAATTAAAAACTAATTACCGCCTCTGGAGAAAAGAAGAAGGCAACCAATCGACGAAATAGAGATAATTCTGTGATCAAATTGAATGCTAAATTTTCGTATATTTTTCGAAATCATTATATATTTATCTAAATCTATTTCATCTACTTAAAAGTAATCCCCTACCATTGCAATACTCGTATGACAACGAATAAAAATATAGCTATGCAAATCGCTCATCATCCCAGTCATGAAACACGACGCAGAAGCATGGATATTAAGAGCAACATATGAGGCGGCGATCGGCGTCTTCGAGAGGGAATCATTTGGAGGATTTATAGACCTTTAAAAGTTGGCGATGGATTCCGCACCCGAATGAATCTCGAACTGTATGAGCTCTATGGGGATCCTAGTCTAGTCAAGCGCATAAAACAACAGAGACTGCGTGGGATAGGACATGTCAACCGGATGGATGGAGAAGCAAAAAAAAAAAGGCGTACAAGGCGGATGAATATGGTGGAAAAGGCAAAGTGGGTTCGTGCGGAACAGAAGGGACTTTCGGGCAGTAAAAGCAGTGGGCGAGACCGTCAGGCATCTATATATATAAAAGAGTTCAACCTGACTGACTGACTGACTGACTGACTGACTGACTGGTGACCGTCGCACAGCCCAAACCAAAAAAAATAGAAACATGAGATTTTCACAGTAGTTTTGTCTAATGCTGAAAGTGAGTACTAAGAACGGATTTCGGAAAATTCTGTCGGGAAATGTGGAAAATTTGCGGAAAACTGTTGTATGAAACTTTTTTGTTTTTTATCCGATCAAGTTCAAACTTATTTTCAAAGATCTATATGAAAATTCAACAACAACTGCATACCAAACTTCCGGAAAATTTAACCCCCCCTGGGTGGAAAGTGGGTGGTCAAGGTTGTATGGGCGAAACTATAGTTGCCAGCGATTTGCTTCAAACTCATTTTCAAAGTTACGCATAATAAAATATAAGAAAAGTAACTTTAAAATTTTGTAAAAATCTATCCATGGAGTCGGAAAATTCACGGAAAACTGTTGTATGAAACTTTTTTGTTTATTATCCGATCAGATTCAAACTCATTTTCAAAGATCTATATGAAAATTCAACAATAACTGTGTACTAATTTTCAGGAACATCCGACCTGGAAAAGTCGGAAAAGGGTCGGAAAAGTTTGTATGGTAAACAATTTTTTTCATCCGATTGACTTGAAACTTGGTTTGCAAGAATAGTACGAACAATAATTCGACACATATGTTCGCGATATTGGAAAACCCGCCAACGAGGAAAATGGCCGGAAAATTCAGCATGCAAAAAACTATTTTTCATCCGATTGACTTCAAACTCGGTTTGTGAGTATAGTAAGTGAAATAAAATGAGATGTGATTTTCCGATGCTGGAACTTTTGACCCAACGGTCGGGAAATTCCTGGAAAACTCTGCATGCAAAAAACTATTTTTCACCAGATTGACTTGAAACTCGGTTTGAAGGGATAGAATACGAAATAATTTGTGATTGCATTTTCCGATGTTGGAAATACCGCGGGGAAGTGGGAGAATAGTGGTTGGGAGTGGGTGGTTAGTAGGAGGGATGTGGGTGATAAGTGGGCGGGAGTGGGGAGGGATGTGGGTGAGAAGTGGGTGTGAAGTGCGTGGGAATCGGAAGGGAAGTGTGTGGGATGTGGGAGGGATGTTGGTGAGAAGTGGTTGGGATGTGGGTGGGATGTGAGTGGTAAGTGTGCACGAAGTGGGTGGGAATGGGAAGGGATGTGGGTGAGAAGTGGGTATTAAGTGGGTGTGAAGTGGGTGGGAAGTGGGAGGAATGTGGGTGATAAGTGGGTGGGATGTGGCTGGAAAGTATGTGGGAAGTGGGTGGAAGCTGTGTAAGAAGTGGATAGTGGGTGGGATGTGGGCGGGAAGTGTGTAGGATGTGGGCGTGATGACGGTGGGAAGTGGATGGGATGTGGGCGGGAGGTGGAAGTGATGTGGGTGGGATGTGGGCGGGAAATGGGCGGGATGTGTGTGGGATTTGGGTGGGATTTAAGTGGGAATTGGGTGTAGGGTGGGTGGGATGGGGTTGGGAGTTGGAGGGAAAACCCATCAGCAAAGTTCGATTTCTGGGGTCTACGGTGTATTATTATATCTAATATTGTTTTGTTCTATACTGTTGAAGGCGCAGCGAAGCGCGTCGGGTTATTTGCTAGTATGTTATACAAATATCGGGCCAAAAGAGAAGCCCAAAAATCCACAAAGCAGCTGGTGCTGCTAGATACATGTTAAGTTGCTGATGACTGGCGAAATATTAGTAACATCTTTACTTCCAAAAAGGATACTTCAACATACATTTTGTCAACCATTACAAATAAATACAATATACCTCATTTTAATGCCCATTGTTTTATCTGTGGGAGATATGAGGTATTTCCCAATTTGCGGGGGAGCCAATATTAATAACAAAAGAGACAGCAAAGCTAACCTCGTCTGTGCCGAAGTTTAAATACACTTGAAAAAGCTCGCTTCAACGGTTAGTGATTTTGACCAAACTTCTCAGATCAGATCAAAAATATATAAGATTAACAACGACAGGGTTTAAGAGGTCATATATAGAAAAATCCATTTTTCCGGCCAAACATTTCTATGGCAGCTTTTGTGACTAGCGCTTTTAAGTTATAAGTTCGCGTAGAAACAGACAGACGAACAGCCTAAGCTCGTCATGCAGGTCAAGAATATATTATACATATATACTTTACTTGCTGAACCCGCCGCGACTTCGTCCGCGTGCAAGTTTTGAAAAAGTAGAGCAAATTGTATAGCTCTTTGAACACTAAGTTTGTATTTAATCTATTTGTTAAAACGCCAATTCTTTTTCATATCATTGGCTTCATTTGCTTAATTTTTGGACAGTTTCGAGTTTACGGTTGATTAAAATAAATCAATTTGATCATCAATATTACGCTGGCTCTATGTCTCGCTACGTTTGCACATAACTTCAAAATCTGGGAAAAGAGGATTAAGTAAGGCGTGGAAAATGCAGTGAGCTGATATTAAATTCTATCCCGTCCCGTCATAAGGGACACAACCAAATTTTCAAGTCGCGCGGAAATTCCAGAATTAAAAATTTTTCCCTTCCTGTCTTGTGAATGCTGAACAGACTATAGTATATTCTTCTTCCTAAGGACTATGTGAGGAATTTAATGTCAAGGGACATTTTATTTATAAGTGCGCACCTATATTCATTTGTTTAATATAAGATCTCCAGGATATTCTTTTCTGATCAATTTATGTAAATCAACGCAGTATGAGAGTATGTAACTATTTCAACATGTGTACCCATATGTGTTTTTTTTGCGGCAACCAAAACAGGGAAACTTCATTTCTTAAAAATAGAAAAATAAGAAGCAAATTTAACTTTTCTTTTTAAAAGCGGAAACAATAAATATATTTTTAATAAAGGTCACAATTCTCGCTGCCCTCTGATTTTTGATCTGCAAAGGCTAAATTGAAAAATAAGCTGTTTTGGCAACACTGTTTATTGTTTTTGATTTGTGCCATCACTATTCTGATAATATCGTTGAGATCACGTACCACCGCCAAAAACAAAAGACAATCAACGGTTTACAGCAGCGATGGCCCTTGCAGGCATCCTGGGGCCGAAAACATTTCGCTATTCTCATGTACACGACCCGAGCGCTTGCCGAAGCTGAGACGAAAAGAGCAAAAAGGCGTCATTCGCTCGACAGAGTTCGAAGCGATTAGGTCGGAGCAGATTCACGGAGCTTTATTTTCGCACACTAATACACTCTCACTTTTTGGCCTCGCTCTCGCTGGCCATCGCTGGTTTACAGCAATGAGTTTTTTGGCTTTGAGCTTTCTGAAATTTTAACAACTTTTTTGTTAAATACGGTCAACATATTGATAAAGCTATCGATGTGTTTTCTAAGTGCTATAAGATTCAATTTATTCGGATGAGGCTGAAAACACACACACACGCACTCAGTGCGCTCCCACTCTCTCTCTCTCTCTCTCTCGCGCTCTCTCAAATCAACTCATTCCACAACATTGACTGAGCGCAACAACCGTTATGTTCAATCAAACATTTAATTGGCCTTTTCACACACTGCGGAGAAAAATTTTCCAAATTTTCTTTCTTAGTGAGCGCCTGCATAACTAAGCGAAGGTCTATGCCAAATATCAGACCTGTAGGATAAGCCATTTGGGCTGTGGCGTGATACTATGTCAGTCGGGCGTACACATTTATATACAGGGTTGCCCATATTCGACGGACCCATGTTTTTTTTTTAAAAATCAAAGAAAAAAATAAAAATTTGGCGGTTGGCAATCTTAATCATTTAATTTGTTCCAAGTAGATTTGTTTACATCAATTTTTGAATATGATATCTCTCAAATGGCCGCCTCTGGCGTTGATGGCGTATTGTGCCCTTTTTGCAGCATTTTCCATCGATTTCGCCAACATTTCGGCCGGAATAGCGGCTATTTCTTCACGAATGTTGTCCTTGAGCTCTTCAACGGGCCTTGGCTTGTTAACGTAAACCTTTGACTTCAAATATCCCCACAAGAAGAAGTCAGGCGGCGTCAAATCGGGCGAACGCGGTGGCCAGTCCAAATCACCACTTTTCGACATCAAACGGCCCGGAAACAATTTCTTCAGAAAATCGATTGTTATGCGACTTGTGTGCGGTGGAGCGCCGTCTTGTTGAAACCAGAACTGCCTCATACGCTTTCGACGAATAATTGGCATCACAAAATTGGTCATCATGTCGCGATAACGCTCCTGGTTGATGGTAACAGCATGGCCATTATCATTTTGGAAGAAAAACGGCCCAATGACCGTTTTCGCACTAACGCCGCACCAAACTGTGACTTTTTCGTCATGAAGAGGCACTTCTTGAATCTCCTGACTATTTTCAGTGGCGTAAATACGGCAATTTTGCTTATTTACGGTCCCATTTCACACATTTCGGTCACATTTTTTAATTTTTTAAAAGCACGTTGAGTTTTAACAATTGACTTGTTCTGTTGAATCTAAATTTCAACTATTTCAGAGCGCTCGCGTGGCGTGTATTGTTCCATGGTAAAAATCTGCTTGGACTGACGCTTCAAACGCGGTATGTCATTAAGCGATCTGACATCTCTGTCAAAAGTTATGGCGTTGCCAGATGGGTCCGTCGAATATGGGCAACCCTGTATATAGATGTGGTCGGAGATGATGCCTTCTAAGCGTCGCAAACCTCTAGCTCTTACCGTCTTTGACAAGCATACCGCTGTGGATAGAAGGGCATGACTATTTCGACTCGCGATGATCAAGAATATATATGCTTTCTGGCTTTTGCCTTTGGCACCGAAGACCCTTGAAGACCCTTACAGCCCACAGTTGACATTTAGAGTTGGCTTAAGTTGGAGAACACATCTGCAGACTCTACAAAATGCACCAGGCAGAATTAGTTATTCGTGTACAATAAATTAAAATTTAAAATTATTTTGATGAAACAATAAGCGAGTTAGTGTCGCAGATCCATGTTCCATGCTAGCGATTCACCTTTCTCATATTTATTGGCCCAAAAATTGTGAAACATCAAAATTTATATTTATATAAGAATTTTAATCATTTTTTGAATCTGGCGCCAAAGAAAACAGAGCATACTTGTATTGGGCACTTATGTTAAGGTTGCCAAAAATGTGTTCCTATTAAAAAAATACTATATTTTTTTTGTTTATCTAAAAAAAAGAATGTCCGTCAAAATAGCAACGAAAGTTAGCGTCGATTTGGAACGATGGAATATGAAACACTAGAGCATTTTTTGTTTTTTTGATTTATTCCTTAATTATAAACTTAATTGAGAATCTGAAAATGCAATGTTGTTAAGAATTGCATAAACTATTGTTTTATTTAACTTTTTGGGTGGATTTAAGGTTTGCAGGTATAAAAAAATCAAGTTGAAAAATTGACATCCCACATTTTGGGTCATATCTCTATTTCCCGGAGATGTGCCATAATACGCCGTATACCATTTTAAAGCATACACTTTCAAGAGTGTTTAAAAAAAAAATCATGCAAATCGTCTGAACAGTTTTTGAGAAAAGCTCTTCTAAGTGGACCAACCTCTTGCTTTTCCCCATACAAAATGATACAAAAAATTACTTTTATACATTAAGCCCTATAACTCCGCTTTTAGGAGATGTGCCCAAATACGCCTTCTACCATCATTAAGGACACATATTCAAGGGCATATGCAACAAATTTTAACCAAATCGTGTGAACCGTTTTTGAGAAAAGCCCCTTTAAGTGGAGTTGCCTTGGCTTGATATTTAAAAATTACAAAAAGACCGCCAGTTCAGCAGTCGGAACCAGTCATGGAACTAGTTAAAAAAAACAATGCTTTTAAGTAAAATTAAGTTAAATTAAGGCTTTTTAACAACGAAAAACAAGTCTCAATAAAGTATTTAACATCCAACGCCTTCAAGCCATTTTAGTATGACCATAAAAATCGTTGCTAACTTTTATTTTTAAAATTGCCGGGGAACTAGGAGATGTGCAAACATGCACGATACGTCAAAAGATGCGTATATTTTTTTACTATTTTATAAAAAAAGAATCATCAAAATCGTCTGAACAGATTTGGTGAAAATCTAAATCGTTGCTAATTTTTCTTTTCAAGATTGCGCAATAACTAAGAGATGTGCCAACATGCACGATACGTCAAAAAATGCGCATTTTAATTGTCTATTTTATAAAAAAAGAATCGTCAAAATTGTCTGAACAGATTTCGAGAAATTCAATTTTTTTCTTCACCATAAGTGGCAAGTCGCAATAGTATGACCATAAAAATCGTTGCTAACTTTTATTTTCAAGATTGCGCGAGAACTAGGAGATGTGCAAACATGCACGATACGTCAAAAGTTGCGCATTTTTATACACTTGAAAAGTGTATTATAATTTTGCCCAGAAGTTTGCAACGCATAGAAGGAATCATCTCCGACCACATAAAGAATATCTTTTCAGCATGACGAGCTGAGAGTAAGCTTTGTCCGTCCCCGTGTGTCTGTTTCTACGCGAACTAGTCGGAGGCCCTCAGTGTTGACTATCGACCTGAAACTTCAGAGTCTTTTTTTTTTATGCGGCTAAGATGTGCAACAGACCGATCGCGATGACTATTTTTTTAACTTTTTATAAAAAGAATCTTATCGTCTGAACATTTTTGCCATACAAATTCGTTAAAAGGATTTTATAAGATTCAAACTGTTCTCATAGTAGCCCTGGTGCTAAAAAAGCGCAAATGGCGTGTGTATGCCAACATTCGTAAGGCCCTGGTGTTTGGAAAATAATATGACCGTGAGAAAAGCTTTATTTTCAAGATTGCGCGAGAACTAGGAGATGTGCAAACTTGCACGATACCTCAAAAGTTGCGCATTTTTATTAACTATTTTATAAAAAAAGAATCATTAAGATCGTCTGAACAGATTTCGAGAAATTCAATTTTTCCTACTTTCATAGTAGCCCTGGTCATAAAAAAGCCAAATGGCGTGTAGTATGACCAACATTCGTAGAGGCCCTGGTGTTGGAAAATAATATGACCATAAAAATCGTTGCTAACTTTTATTTTCAAGATTGCGCGAGAACTAGGAGATGTGCAAACATGCACGATACGTCAAAAGATGCGCATTTTTATTAACTATTTTATAAAAAAAGAATCATTAAGATCGTCTGAACAGATTTCGAGAAATTCAATTTTTTCCTACTTTCATAGTAGCCCTGGTGATAAAAAGCCAAATGGCGTGTGGTATGACCAACATTCGTAGAGGCCCTGGTGTTGGAAAATAATATGACCATAAAAATCGTTGCTAACTTTTATTTTCAAGATTGCGCGAGAACTAGGAGATGTGCAAACATGCACGATACGTCAAAAGATGCGCATTTTTATTAACTATTTTATAAAAAAAGAATCACGGCAATCGTCTGAACAGATTTTGAGATATATAATTTTTTATTTTTCTCAGTCACTGACAGTGACAAGTCACAATTAGTAGCAATTTTGTAACTGCTACTCTCTATCAACATAACAACGCTTTTAACACTTTCCGGCAACCTTGCTGCGCGGCATTGCCAGGTGTACAGGAAATTCGCCGTTATTCTGCAAGCAGAGACGAACCAAAAAACGAAAACAAAAACAACAAAAATAATTTCAACAAGCACAAACAACTTTACAGGATTAAAATGAATATTAATTTAAATAATATCCAAAATATTAGGGGATCGGTAAGTATTCTTTTTCTTATGTGGGTTTTCAACAAAACAGTTCCAAAAACAATAGCCCCAAGCGAAGGTTCGCTTTAAGCGAAAGTTCCGCGAAGAACATTTTTCGTATTTCGTTTAGTTTAAGCGAAACTCTTTGTGTGTTCCCTTTTATCTTGCTTCTATCTGCAGCAGGTAGAAAACGACCGAACGCCGCGTCGGTCCTGGACTTTGACTTGACTTTTAGTCGATTTGAAGCATTTGAATAAGACGGCGTCATTAAACTGAGGCGTCAACATAATTCGGTAAAGTTTTGTGTTTTTGTGGTTTGTGTTTTATGATTGTTTTGTCTAAGTGTTATTGTCTATGTGTTAATTGTTTTAGTGTTAAAATCAGCCACACAGAGGAAGCACCGGCGCACAAAAAATTTGATTTAAATGTATCATAGTTAGTTTAAAATTTAGTTTTTTTTAAAGAAATGAATAGAATGAAAAAAATAATGTTAAATTTTAAATTATTTTTTAATTTATTGAATTAAAATAATTAAGAAAAAAATTTTATTTGTGTTTTAATGTAAAAATTTTTGACGAGAAAATGAAACCGTAAAACTTTCGGTGACATTCGCGAGCGAATCGCATACGAATTTGCGAACGTATCTGTAAACGAAGGTTTTGTTGCTTTTATGATATTGTGTACATATGTATGTATGTGCAACTATGTAATATTGTATTTTGTTTTATGTTTAGGTTACCGTCAATGTACCTCTGGTATCAACAAGTGGGCGCGTTTCCAACAATGGCGCGGTGCAGAAGGCAGGCAACAAAAATGGGCAGCATCGTGGTGGTCGTCGAGGGGGTCGTGGCAAGGGCAAAGATGGCGGCAAGGAGAACGGAGGGCAGGTCGAAGCCAACATCACTTTGCGCCCTCCCAATAATGAAGGTGGACGAGGCACGGGTGCGAAGGCTACTCGTCCCCTAACTGGCAAAGGAGGACGTGGTGGGGGTGGCCGACACCGCCGAGCAGGGCGCCATATTAGCCGCCGGCCGCGAGAACTGGAGACAGTTGTAAAAGCGGAAGTGGTGGAAGAGATCGAATTGATTGATCTAACTGAGGAGTTAAGTCCAAACCCCCCTGGTCAGCATGACCATGAAAATTTAATTGATATGAGTAACCTAAGCATTTGACTAAATAAGTTTTAATTTAGATTAAGATTAAAATTAAATATTAAGGTTATTTTAGTTTTGTATGCCCCCCAAAAACATATTCTTATTAAATATAATCCCAGTTCCACGAAGAGTTGAGTGCACATTCGCTTTCAGCAGTAAAATATTGGTTGGCAGAGTCTTGAATTGGTTAAATCAAAATCCACAAAAATATTCAGCTCATAGATATATATCATAGGTTAAACTCATTTCCTCACCACCAATGAGGTAGAGTTTATGGCGCGTTTTTTTTAAAGTGGTATCCCCAGTAGGCCTAGTCCACATAGATCTCAGCAGACTGTTGGCATCAGGATGCTTCGCTAAGATGGCCTTTTGATCAACTCAGCAGACTGTTCGCATTAATATGCTTCGCTAAGATGGCCTTTGGTTAATCTCAGCAGACTGTTGGCATCGGGATGCTTCGCTAAGATGGCGTTTTGATCAACTCAGCAGACTGTTGGCATCAGGATGCTTCGCTAAGATGGCCTTTTGATCAACTCAGCAGACTGTTCGCATTAATATGCTTCGCTAAGATGGCCTTTGGTTAATCTCAGCAGACTGTTGGCATCGGGATGCTTCGCTAAGATGGCCTTTGGATAATCTCAGCAGACTGTTCGCATTAATATGCTTCGCTTGATTATTTTAACGCATCTAAGCGTAAGTTATCTAATTTTGGCAGACGAAACGCACTATGGCGCTTCACTTTGACTGCATAGTTTACAGTTAAAATTACCTTTTTCTTTTTCGTTATATATATGTGCACTACATAAGGCACATATAAAACGTTCGCAGTTTTTGCAGCGTGATATTTCAATTTCTTGTGTCTCTTTGCAGCAATGAAGGCAAGTATTTTTCACTGAATCTCCTCTATTTATTAATATTTCAAACATTTCCTTCCTAAACAGATTGGCTGGTTGCAAATCCGTAAGGCTAATGTTATCCATATAACACTTTGCAAATTGTAAAATATAAATGCCACAATTGGAGGAGTCACTTTGCAAGGCATGTTTCATATAGATGAACTTGTAATTCGATTTACTGATACGGAATAAAATTTCCTTATAATAGTTTATAAACCTCTGAGAATTATCTGTACTCCCAAAAGGATCTAAAAACATAAAGTGTTTCGAATTTTTATTGATAAATAATATAAAAAAGTGATTTTTGTAACAATGCGGAACAATTATAGTGTGCATAGGGCTATTTAAAGCACTTCTAATCGCTTCTTCATTTTTAAAACAATAAGACCCAAGTTGGCAAGGAAGGTTTTTAATTGTTTCGTCATGCTGTTCATAAATAAGGGTAGTTAAGAGTGCGTCAACTATAAAATTGGTCAACCATTTGTTCTCTTCCAATGAAACAAGGTCATTAAAAGTTATATGATACATGAAATCGTAGTTATCAACCCCATGAACAGCTTCAAAAAGTGATTTGCAATTTAACACGTATAATGTTCCACTATAGTTACAGCAACTGCTCAATTTCTTATATTTTAGAAGAATTTTTTTGTATATTTCCTCCATATTAAAATAATGCAATTTAATAGCATAAGAATGTTCGGATTGAACTGAATAATCAAAATTTGTATTTGAAATCACATTGTCAGAGAGAACTGACAATTCCAAATTACAATCCAAGTTAATTTCACTAATATTTTCATTATCTTGGTTGAGAACTTTACTAAAATCATTATCTTTGTTGAGAAATGATTGTTTATATTCCTCCCGTACTCCAATTGGCCCGGAGAAATCACGCTTAAACAAACCTACCTTCAGCTTTTTAATGCCTTTTTTTTGCCAGCTTTCCTTGTAAGAAGAAAGTTTTTTACCAGACATTTCACTTAGGGCAGTCTTTTGTTTCTTTAATGTACGTTTTTTAGGCTTAGCCTTTATTATCGTACCATGCGTAAGCGGGGAACGCATATATTCTGGATGTGCAAGTTCAACTTGTCGCACCACTGATTTTGAAAGATCATCCAATTTTCGAATAAATCTTCCAAGTTTGAGACCTTGCTTAGATTTAATAACACTATGTTTTAGCGTTCTAAAAAAGGACTCTATTGGGCCATTGCTAGGTCTTTTATTGTTCTTATCAATAAAAATACCTATTATATTCGTCCAAAATGGCGCAAAAACTATATATTTACCCAAAATAACATCAACCATTTTGGGATGATAATATATATTGTTTTGACTGTTTGCTGGTTCCGCTAAAATCAATTCACTGATTGCATCGGCAAACGTTTTAAAGCGGCTTTTTAAATTACTTTTGCCTGCAATCGATTTTAATGTATCTTCACGATACTTTCCATTTGGCTTGGAAATAACAGCATGCTGTTTGAGATCGAATTGGTTTGGATTTTCTCCAGTAAAATACGAAATAGCATTGCAGACTTTATTGTTGACAGAGGGAGAAAGAAGAATAGTTATGAGATTTTGAAACCATTCTTCTAAATCCTTAATACAGCATATATTATATGCAAAGCCCAATGCATTTCTTACGAAATCTCTTAGATCAATATTGTCTAGGCCCACGGTACTATCTATATCGGTACACATTATTTTGGCGTAATGGCTCGTACAAAATTGAACACATACTTTTGGAAATGTAGTGCTCTGACCATATAAAAATTGGAAGCACATTTCATTGTATGCAATTATAGTTAAGTCGCAGTATTCTTTTAGAATTGCTCCAATAATTGCAAAGCTTACGTCAGTAATGACTCTTTTGCAAAGGGGTACCCTTAATTTATTTGCTTTACAGAACCTATTTAGTTCACATAAAAATCTACCAATATCATAGGCTGTGTGATTCGATAGAATCGCATGCGCAATGCCATATGTGATATGGAGCTCAGGAATATGTGCAACGATTGAGTAAATAAATATCCTTTTATTGGCTATTTTCAGTCGCCGCACAACACCACCTGTAGCATCCATATGCAACGTATGTATCTTAAGATTTCTTTGGAACGTTCTTATGTGCTCTAAATTCCACAAATATACCTCAAGCTTGGTGGATATATATTGAATATAATGAGCAAACTCCTTACATCTCATATCGTATGCATCTTTAAAAGCATCTTTTTCAAAATCATGTTTTGCGTTTTCTTCTGATATGAGATTTCTGTAGAAGGATAAATTTTTATTTAACATTTGCTCATTTCCTACCAAAGCTCTTTCGGCATTTGTCTTTTGGGCTAATTTTGTTCTAAATTCAAACGCAGTTTTGCCTTTAATATCGCTTTTTGCCATAAAGCGATTTATAGCTCTGCACTGCGTATTTTTTTTTAAATTTATTGTGTGTGTCAAACTTTGGCTGCTTGAATACACTCGAACAGTTCCATCAAATGACCCAATAAATTTAAAATAGTTGCAAGAAGGATCTTTACAGTATCCATATGCAACAAAAGTTTTTTTGTTTAATCGTATTGATCTAAAGTACAGAACACACGCATTGTTAATGGTAAAAAAAGATTCTCTGAGAATGTGTTCTATACTCTTTTTTTCAGTAAACATTGTGCTGGTCTTCTCAAATGTTTCCATGAAATCTTCCACTTTCATGGCAGTTATAAAATGTTCGCATTTAAGGTGAGCTAGACGTATTCGTTTTGGATTGTCCACCATTTTTACGTCTACATTCAAACTGACATTTCCAACCATAGCGTTTTTTCGAAAGCACTTTAAAGTTGCTTCGACAAGACTTTCGTCAACAGGGTTGGAGGAAAAATCGACCATGGAATTTGACACAGTGCTCACATTTTGTTCAATACTTTCAAGTTTATGAACCAAACCAGCCCAAGAATGGTCAGCACATTTTACCTCATTAGTAGTTGAGGTAATATCTTTCTTTTTTAACAAAAAGCGTTTGTAACTTTGGTCAACGGTTTTGCGCCATTTTTGAGAGGCGCCGCTGACTCTAAAAATGAGATTCTTATTACTTAAGTTTTTATTTACTATTTCTGAAACTGTGAAATAGTCCTTATCAAGTAAATCTCCCGATGTTTTTAGCTCACCTTTTACCACTGCTTCTTCTATCGCAGCGCTTAGTCCCACTTCGATATTTCTGTAATATTTATAAAAGGTTAAATAAATTATTAATATTGTGTGTAATAAAAGTGTTTTCGAGTAATAAATGCGTTAAAACTCGACTATAAGGAACAGATAATGTAATTTCAAATGATATATGCCTGCCAGTTTGTTATATCGCTCACTTACTTCAATACTGGCATAACTCAAAATGATGCAGAAATACTCGCTGTATTGTGTACTATTATTTGTAAAAATTTTCATATTGATATCTCTTATACTTTTCACGTGAGATCAAAATATGTCGAAATATAATTTCACAGGTTCATTTTCATGTTATTGCAAGAGCGTCATATCTCAGTTGTCCTGCAGTCGATATTGCGCAAACTTACTTCGGCTTTTAGTTAAAATATCATATTTTGAAGTTTTATTAATAACCATTTAACAATTTATAATATTTTACTAGATTAACTCGAAACTAAAAGAACCTTTATTTTTCTGAATAAACGCATTGAGAACTTTAATCGCGTTTTTCTCAAACTGGATTATTTTGAGTTATGCCAGTATTGAAGTAAGTGAGCGATATGGCTATACTAGCATATATTCCGTCGCCCTGTTTTGCGCCTTTAATATGAACCTTTTTCCAAAAGTTAAAGCAAAGAGCACTTTGATTCCAGTCATTTAGGGCTAGCTGCCGTATGCTTGATGCAGATAATAGTAACTTCAGAAGGTAAATTCACACGAGCAATTTAATTGTCAAATTTTGATGAAAATTTTAGGTAATTTTTCCTCTTTGGCCATATTTTCAGACAAAAGGGGACGCCTTCAACAATGTCACGACGAAGTCGAGCACTGGCCATAATCGGCTCACTCTCTATGATATATTCTTAGCAAACGAGTGACTAACTCCGATATCTGTTAGGAGAAGCACCCACAAGTTGGGGTCATATTCATATCCCCATTTATACGAAAGACGCAACTGGGGCTTTTCAAATGAACATCATAAGCCCTTCCCTTGGAGGGGATAATAAAAGCCATATCCATAGCACTGGTTTGGTGAAAAGCTGTCAACAATAAATTCCAGTTATAAAACCTCCATAAGGTGGAGAGTGCACCTTGTCAGGGCACAACAGAGTGCGATTTACCCCCACGCGTCCTGGACGTATTTCTGAATCAGCAACCAGTAGACACATTCCTGAAGTTCGTACATACATACATACATATGTACTCTAGCAACAACGCACTTGCTGAAAAAAGCTACATAAGTTACGTTTGTAAACTTACTTCTTTTTTCCACGAATTTTGCGATGATCCATCTTTGAATACTGTATTTTTTCCTTTTCTGTTTTAAAATAAAATATTAAGTTCAAGTTTTCTTTTAATATTTAAATATTACTTACCGGCCAAGTCAAAAATGTAGCAAAAAAAAAATATATATATATAATATATTGTTTTTGTTTAACAATTTCTGTTTTAATCATATAGTGTTTAAAAAATCAATAAATTTTGTGATAATTTTAATTGCGATCGTTGAAATTATTTTTGTTGTGTTTTTGTTTTCGTTTTCGTTTTTTCTTCTTCTCTGCTTGCACAATAACGGCGAATTTCCTGTGCACCTGGCAACGCCATGCAGAGAGCTGCCGGAAAGTCTTAAAAGCGTTGTTATGTAGTTGTGACTTGTGACTGTGACCGTGACTGAGTCACTGATAAAAATAAGAAATTGAATTTCTCGAAATCTGTTCAGACGATCTTAATGATTCTTTTTTTATAAAATAGTTAATAAAAATGCGCATCTTTTGACGTATCGTGCATGTTTGCACATCTCCTAGTTCTCGCGCAATCTTGAAAATAAAAGTTAGCAACGATTTTTATGGTCATATTATTTTCCAACACCAGGGCCTCTACGAATGTTGGTCATACTACACGCCATTTGGCTTTTTATGACCAGGGCTACTATGAAAGTAGGAAAAATTGAATTTCTCGAAATCTGTTCAGACGATCTTAATGATTCTTTTTTTATAAAATAGTTAATAAAAATGCGCATCTTTTGACGTATCGTGCATGTTTGCACATCTCCTAGTTCTCGCGCAATCTTGAAAATAAAAGTTAGCAACGATTTTTATGGTCATACTATTGCGACTTGCCACTTATGGTGAAGAAAAAAATTGAATTTCTCGAAATCTGTTCAGACAATTTTGACGATTCTTTTTTTATAAAATAGAAATTATAAAATGCGCATTTTTTGACGTATCGTGCATGTTGGCACATCTCTTAGTTATTGCGCAATCTTGAAAAGAAAAATTAGCAACGATTTAGATTTTCACCAAATCTGTTCAGACGATTTTGATGATTCTTTTTTTTATAAAATAGTAAAAAAATATACGCATCTTTTGACGTATCGTGCATGTTTGCACATCTCCTAGTTCCCCGGCAATTTTAAAAATAAAAGTTAGCAACGATTTTTATGGTCATACTAAAATGGCTCGAAGGCGTTGGATGTTAAATACTTTATTGAGACTTGTTTTTCGTTGTTAAAAAGCCTTAATTTAACTTAATTTTACTTAAAAGCATTGTTTTTTTTAACTAGTTCCATGACTGGTTCCGACTGCTGAACTGGCGGTCTTTTTGTAATTTTTAAATATCAAGCCAAGGCAACTCCACTTAAAGGGGCTTTTCTCAAAAACGGTTCACACGATTTGGTTAAAATTTGTTGCATATGCCCTTGAATATGTGTCCTTAATGATGGTAGAAGGCGTATTTGGGCACATCTCCTAAAAGCGGAGTTATAGGGCTTAATGTATAAAAGTAATTTTTTTGTATCATTTTGTATGGGGAAAAGCAAGAGGTTGGTCCACTTAGAAGAGCTTTTCTCAAAAACTGTTCAGACGATTTGCATGATTTTTTTTTAAAACACTCTTGAAAGTGTATGCTTTAAAATGGTATACGGCGTATTATGGCACATCTCCGGGAAATAGAGATATGACCCAAAATGTGGGATGTCAATTTTTCAACTTGATTTTTTTTATACCTGGAAACCTTAAATCCACCCAAAAGTTAAATAAAACAATAGTTTATGCAATTCTTAACAACATTGCATTTTCAGATTCTAAATTAAGTTTATAATTAAGGAATAAATCAAAAAACAAAAAATGCTCTAGTGTTTCATATTCCATCGTTCCAAATCGACGCTAACTTTCGTTGCTATTTTGACGGACTTTCCACTAAATATATATTATATCTCAATTCCCAGCTTGCATAAGGCAATGCACTATATACCAGCGTATTTGCCATGGGTTTATCTGTTTTTCAGTGAAACGCTCATCAAAATCATTTGGAGCGTTTTCGAGACATCTTCATTTTTGTGAGACCACCTACCTTGACCGCCCATACAAATTTACATTAAAATCATGTGGATCGTTTGGGAGAAAAGTGATGTTTGTAGACCCACTAAATGCACTAATTCGAAAAGAATTCAGCCCGCGCCAGAAATGGAACCAACGCAGTATTGGAACCAGTTCAAATTCCTATCGATATGCGATCATTTGAATTGGGCGAAAATGGTCTGTCTAAATCGTCGCTAACTATATAGCACGATTTTGAGCTCGCGTAGCCCTATAAGCGGCATGCAGGATTAATTTACAATTAATTCCGCATCTTTTGCACCACCACTCACCAAAATCATGTGGAGGGTTTTTGCAAGAAATGCATTTTTGTGATAGGCCAAATATTCAGCCGCACTGGCAAGGCTGCCGCCCATTAGTCGATAGCCACATACTTTTCTTTTTCTTCTTCTTTATGGGCCATTACAACTGTATGACGGTCTGGGCCTCTGCAAGTAATGCCCTCCAGTCCCTTCTGATCCGTGCGAGCTGGGACCAGTTGGTCACACCAAGCTTGGCAATTTCTGCCCGCACCTGGTCGTCCCACCTTGTTCGAGGTCTCCCCTGCTTGCCTCTTCCTCCATAGTCAGCCGCCTTCGAATAATAAGCTTTCCTTACTGGAGCTTCTTCGTCCATCCTGGTGACATGTCCTAACCAGCGCAGCCGCTGTTGCTTTATGCGCTTGACCAGAAAAGCTACACAAAAGTAATGAGTTGAAAATCCCGGTCGAAACGTGTAGAAATCCTACATTTTCGTGTAGCTTTTGCATTTTTTTTTCTCTGTAAGAAATGCGCGCATAACTTCGTCAAACGGTATCCAAATTCATTGGGACAACAACCGTTCAACGGAGAATTAAATGGGCTTTTATAATAAATTTTAAGAAAAATCGCATAGATTAAATAAGAAAAACCAGTGATGGTCAAAGTACGAATTTCTAAAAAAAATGGAAAATGTCAGATCTGCCACATTTCTCAGCCATCGCGTTAAACTAGTCCAACCATTAGTTAAAATGTATTAGATTCTTCACGTCGCTACCGGAATTGATAAGGATATGAACATGTACAAAAGCAAAAAGCGGTTTTTGGACCATAACTTCACATTTTAGGGGTATTAGGAGAAAACCAAGTATGACGAAATTGATATACTTGACCTGCTCTACAGCGTGTGCTAGGTAATTTCAAAAAATTTTGCTGTAACACAGTGTAATGTATTTTTATGTATGCGCGACTATGGTCACACTAAAAAATATTTAAAATACAAATATCAACTGCTGCAAAAAACAATTAAGTCTAAATTGATAATAAGTAGACAAAAAATTGGAAATATTGGATGTGCCTTTTATATGCAAGACACATCCCCATACTAGTTCCCCTAGTTCATTGCTTAAGCTAAGTTCACACAGCCAAATATTTAGGACAAATTTTAAAAAAAGATAATAAAAATTAAAATTAGTTAATGTGGTTAATGTATTTTTTCCTCCATCTCCCATCATAGTTTTAATTCGTTAAAAAAAAACCTTTTTCTCCCTTGTGGCCAAAAATGGATTCTTTGTTTTATAAAAATGGGTATGGATTTGAGCAAAAACAGGAACATGAGAAAACGGCCCTTAAACACTTCAAAGGCTGTGTGTCACACAGCATCGATTACAACCCAGTGTACTTTTACATTAGCATGGCCGCTTTGCTACGGGGTTTCCCTCCATAGGCCAAAAATCAAAAAATCGATCTCAAAATTTTAGAACAAAATGTAGACAAATTGTCTCTTAAATGTCCAATCTTCTTAATGGCAATCCGGTTTTTTCTGGAAACCTAACGGGACTTTACAAAAATTGCCTTGAAAGCGTGAGCACTTGTTCAATTTTGCAAAGCAGCTGCACGCAGGCCGAATATTTCACAACAAAAGCGATCTTCAAAGTGGTCAGTCGATTAATTACGTTCCCGAATTTAAACTATTTTTAGTGGATTTTGAAGTTAAAGGTATTTATTTTAAGTTCCTATATTAATAAAAGCCAACTTGTGTTGTATTAATTTTGAAATTACTGCTTTAGTTTATTCTGTTTTTTGAACATTTTTTGTGCGTCTTTATAATGTTTACTTAAGGTTTTAGCTGTGTTCCCCCAAGATCCCCCGATTCATTTCTTTTTCAGTGGATTTGTGTGTATCTTAAGATAATACAAAATTAAAGTTAGCTACAGATATTTGCAGATGTGTGCACAATTAACAATATACTAACTCCGTCTTTTTTTTCTTCAAGGTCAATTTTGCCTTCCGAAGCAGCTGCTTTGCCTTGTAGTTGTGCTGTGTCTTTGTGTTCGTCATTCGTGTTTAGTGTTCTTATTAAGTTTAAATTATAATTTTGATTGCACTTTCTCTTTTTCGATTTCATTTTGGTAGGCGACTCATATCAGTGTGTATTTACACGCTTCTATATTTTCAACTGTTGGTGCACAGAAATGGGCACCAATGCAGAAAAATTACTGGAGGCGATGATGTGCAAAGCAGTATTGAAAATATCGGCTACATGCCCGAGATGAGCGATCTTACAAAATGTATTGGGTACATATGTAAAAAATTTATGCATTTTGGATTCAATACAAACGTAAAAAAGCATCAGTTTTTGAGTATCAATCCAATTGTCTTAATGAAAAGGAAACAGTTTAAAAAAAAAACGCACCCCTAGTATGTCTCAAGAAATGGTTAAAAGACCTCAGCGTGGACGTCCGAAAGTAGATTTTAGTTATCAAAGAGAACAAAGCGACGAAGAATTGCTGAGCTTTCGAAAACCGATGAACCTGCTGCTTGTGCTTTACAATCGTGCAACATTCCAACAAATCAATTGTGCACCAAAGCTAATATCGATGAGGTCTTATCGCTTCTCATAGAGACAAACATGAGCAAACATCAATATCACGGCTTCGCGGATTGTAAAACTTCAGGATGATGTTCTTGACGGCATTGGAGGTGATTATGATTTGATAAACAACTTGGACTCGGATCGAACTTGACAGAATTGTGTGTTAGCATATAATATTGATTAGTAACGAGTTTGGAAGCGATAGCCTCGAAAATATAAAAGTTGCTCATACTAAGATTTTTTTCAAACTTATCTTTTGTATGGGAGCTATACTATATAGTTGTCCGATTTTCATAAAACTTGTCGAAATTATTTGAAAGCATAGAGAACTTATAAATACGAGGTTCGGAGACGTTGGCATGGAGAACAAAAAAGTTTTTCTTACTAAAACTACTTTTTCAACCGATCGTTCCTATGGCAGCTATAGGATATAGTCGTAAGATACGGTCAATTTTTATACCCGTTACCGAAGAGTACAAAGGGTATTAAGTTTGTCCAAAAGTATGTAACAGGCAGAAGGAATCATTTCCGACCCTATAAAGTATATATATTCTTGATCAGCATCAACAGCCGAGTCGATATAGCCATGTCCGTCTGTCCGTCTGTCCGTCCGTCCGCTGTCCGTCTGTCCGTCTCGTATGAACAAACAGATCTCAGAGATGGTAAGAGATAGAGGTTTGACATGTATGGGACAAATGCTTCTTATCTTGCAGGCAGATCAAGTTTATTTTCAAATTTTTGCCACGCCCCCTCCCGCCCCCGCAATTTGGAAAAAACGTCATATCTCCCACAGTTTTGTAGATAGATGATTCGTACCTTCTAGAGATAGTTAGTAATTAGCAAAATGTATCGATTTGCCGAAGAAATGATAAAGATCGGATGAGCGGTTCTCAAGTTATGAGCAAAAAAGTGAACCACAGCCCCTCCGCTACCACCCCTCCCACCCTAAAAAATGTTGCATACTTTTTGGATCAGGAACACTGTTAAACATGTTTTTTCATGAGAGAACGGAGAGAGAGAAAAGTCAGAAAGATCAGACTTTAACTTAGTGGCTCTCGTTTTTTATGAATTTGGCAACATTTGGTGAATTTAAAATATTTTTCTAGAATTTTTTTGAAAATATTATAACGATATCACAACTAGAAGTATGTTATGGTCGCGGCTTCAGACAGCCTAACCACTGTGCTTTCTTGTGAATGGTCAAATGGTTTCTAGCGAATTTTGGGCTCAAAATTTCATAACGATATCACAATAGAATATTTATGTCCGCGGCTTTCTCAACCCAACCACTGATTTGTACTGATATTGTTTTTGTATTTAAAAAAAAGAGTCCTTTTTTTGTATAGAATTATTGACGGTAGGGGAAAAACTTTTTAGGTAGTTTTCATCTATGTATAGTACTTTAAAACAATAGCCTTTAAACCATCAATAGCACGCTGGCTCTAGGTCTCGTTATGTTTGCACATAACTTCAAAAAGCAGGAACACAACACAACACAAAGGAGGCTAGGTGGTCATACAGCTGTTTCACTGGTACCTCTACCAGATCATCAGTGACGTTCGCCTAATGTACTGGCCCCAACGACTCTTAATCCATGCCGGAGCTACCATAATCTTTTGGGAATTCCTAAACGACTTGACAGCAAAATCCAGCACACATAAAAACAGTGCTGGCTGCCAATAGCCTTTAAAAATAAATAAAATAAATGGGGTGGCCGAGTTTATATGGAATAATCCATATATAAATTTAATTGTATTCATATTCCTTTTTAATTAATTTGTTTAAGCCTATCCATATGGGGTGTGGTTCTCTTCTTTTTACACCAGTTATTATAATTTTGGAGTGTGACGCTAGAAGGAATCATCCCGACAATTTTTTTTTTAAACAAGTGAGTCGATTAAGCTTTGTCCGTCCGTCTGTCCGTCTGTCTGTTTCTTTCGAACTAGTCCCAGTTTTGGAGCTATCGAGCTGAAACTTTGCACGAGTCTTCTTTTACTCACGAGCTTTGTCGACCGACCGTGATCTTAGCTGCCAAAAATGTTCGTTCGGAAAATGGATTTTTGTAAGAAAAACTGGGTTGTTCTCAATATTACTGCTCTCAAACACGGTCTGGGTAATATGTAATGTTTTTAAGCTGATCTCAAGTTTGGTAGAAGTCGCTAACCGTTGAGACAAGCTATTTCGTATCAAAACTTCGGTACAGACGAAGTTAGCTTTTTTGTTAATATATTCTGAGGTATAATTATTTCTATCATCTATGCTGAATACTGTAGGTTCCTTAATAGCTACTGTCTAACATACAACTTATAACTTATGTTTCGTTGTAACGCCCTCTTTTCGTGGCACGGATGTAGCTCGCCGTTTGCCAGGGTCTGTCACAGAAATTATTTGATTCTGGGACACTTGGTTCCTCTATTTTACGGAAATCGTTCCCACTTCCCAGAAAAAAGTCAGAGTCGTAGTGCGCGACTTCTCCAAGGTCTGTCTGCCGGTCTGTCAGTTTTTCTTTAAAAAAAAAATGCGCCCCATAAATCGCTTCCATGGATTTTCCTTTCTAAAGACAGTAACCTAAAACTTGTTTTGAAGACCGTATGCACATATATATGCGGTTGTGCATAACATAATTCCAATATGCTACTTCCAAAGACCAATCGCTAAAATGCCGAAAGTCCATACATACTTTGGTTTTGTACTATGCAGCTATTTTTTCATATTCTGTCTTTGCTGCTTCTCTGTTGAAGTTTTTCAAGAAGTATTGATTTTAAAGCTTTTCTCTCTGGAATTTTAATAATTTGCAAAAATATTGGTCCTCAATTGTGCGAAGTGGAATCATTGTGTTAAAAACATATTTCGCCTAATCACTGTTAAATGAGTCTTGTGACAATTTCTCGTTCGCCGTGTTTCCTTGTCTGTTGCTTTGCAAGCGTTCCTTATATTCAGAGTAAACATCTTCGCCATGCTTTATTTTCAAATGACTTATGAAATTCGACGAACTGGATTAATGTACCCTTATCCACATTTGGCATCGAGTACTTAAGCACCTAAAACTGCGTTCATCGATAATGACTCATATTTTTGGAAAAATTTCTCATCAAACGCTAACACCCCACCCACCATAAACAAGTGAGAAAGTCGGTCAAGCCCGACTATGAGCCCGAGTACGAGCTGTATGCAATGCTGCTGCTGCGCTCATCACTAAGTTTTTCTCTCTCTCCCTCTCTCTCTCTCTCTCTCCCTCCCTCTCTCTCTCTTTTTCTAAGAATGTGCAGCGTTGGTTGTGCTTGGGTGGGAGGGGGTGGAGGGGGTGATTCACTTATTTGCTCATAACTTAAGAAGTGTGTTAGAGAGAGACACAGTCACGTTTTCGCGTTCTCTGATTAGGGAACCCTGTCTTAATGGCAACTATAACAATGCGAGAGAATGCGATCAACACTAATTTGAGCATACGAACTTACATTAGGTGCGTGTGTTTGTGCTGAACAAAACCATGGGCAATTTCAGATAAAAACAATGCACTTCCGTAAAGCAGCCCATCCACACACGAATTTGTTCGACAACTTTGTTCTGCTCGTCAAAATGTTCGACGTTAGTGGAGGTGTTCGTGACAGTTTTTTTGTTCGACGTTTTGTTCGCAGAGAAGAGAAATGTTTCTATCTTTCGAGTGTTTGTGCGAACATGTTCGTCAATGGATGCGAACAATTACGTGAACATCATTTGTCAAAAATATCTGTAGAGTGAACACGTGCCCAAATGAGCAATAAATTGTTGCTGGAATTCATTAAATGCCCCCAAAATGATCAAATAATGCTTTAAGCTAATTTGTATCGCCATCTAGGCCATGATTGTGTTAGTTTCCGCTGCCACATTTTCATGTTAACTCGATGTGATTTTTGAGAAAATGATGTTCGTGAGAAATGTTCGCCTGGTTAATGGGCAAACTAATTTTTGTTCGACGAACAAATTCGTGTGTGGATGGCCTGCTTAACGTTAAGTTGCGCCGCGGAGATAATTTAGAATTAATCAATTAAATAGTTTAGGCTGCTGGAACCGTCTGTTGTCTGCCATTATTCAAATCACACTGTGCAAATCTAACATCCAACATCCTGAGTTATGAATATTTACCATGGCGAAATTTGCCATCTTTGTAATATGTTCCTACTAGACATCTACCGACTAATCATTTTTGCAGGGTGGTCCATTTAAAAATTAGAATTTAATTTTACTATAAAAAAAAGCGGCTCGATATCTTTTAAAGGCTGAACATTTATTGGAAAGGTTGATTCATGTCATTTATTTATGAAATACAAATTTCGCTCAAATGACCACCACGGCTGACTTGGCAATGTTCTCGGCCGATTATTCGCTCCGAACGATTATGTACACGGGTTGGTTTATCCAGCAACATTTCAGTTTCACGAACTCGCTTCACGAATTGATCCACAAATTAAGTTTTGTTTGTTAAATTTTTTATACCCTTGGAGAGGGTATATTAAAATTTGCCGGATGTTTGTAGCGCATAGAAGAAAGCACACATCCGACCACATAAAGTGTATAAATTCTTGATCAGCATGACGAGCTGATTTGATATAGCCCTGTCCGTCTGTGCGTCTGTCCGTCCGTCTGTTTCTATGCTATCTCCTCCGTCAGTTTTAAAGCTGTCTTAACCAAACTTTGCACGAAGTCTTTTGGTACAAATACGCTGCACATTTGTCGGAACCGGCCGGATCGGATGACAATAGCATATAGCTGCCATAGGAACGATCGGTTGAAAAAGTAGTTTAAGTGAACCGAAGTTAGCTTCCCTCTATTTTTATACCCTTGCAAAGGGTATTATAATTTTACCCAGAAGTTTGCAACGCATAGAAATATTCATTTCCGACCCTATAAACTATATATATTCTTAATCAGGGTGACGAGCTGAGTCGATTGAGCTTTGTCCGTCCGTCTATCCGTCTGTCCGTCTGTCTGTTTCTACGCAAACTAGTCTCTCTGTTTTAAAGCTATCGAGCTGAAACTTTGCACAGAGTCTTCTTTTTACTGCACACTGCTAATTTGTCGGAACCGACCGGATCGGATGACTATATCTTATAGCTGCCATAGGAACTATCGGTCGAAAGTGGGTTTTAATGAGAAAACTTTTTGTTTTTAATGTTAACGCGTCTCACTTCAGCGACTATTAATATAAACCTTTACACAGATTTGAAGTTTTTGGTCAAAATCGGTGACTATATCTTATAGCTTTCTAATCGGTCGTTAAAATTGTTTGTTTTAATTCTGGCGTTCTTAAACTCTGATGTATTAAAACATTTGCAAGGGTATAAAAACTTCGGAAAAGACGAAGTTAGCTTGGCCTTCTCGTTTTTTTTTAATTTCGCACATTTTGAGTCGAGGACTCACCACTTTGGAAATATGAAGTTGTCGGCGAAATCACAGACTATATTAGCTGTTGGGCTAAGACAACTAATAGTAAACAATTTTTTAATTGTGTATTTTTTTCGTGGTATTGTCGTTTATTTGAATTTTACTTGCTCAAATATAATTTTGTTTACTATTTGCCGTGTTTGCTATTACAAATTGCTTGAAAGAGCAAACTCGCAAGCCCGCAAACAAAATTGGCCGAAGGGTCTCCCCCGTGGTCCCACTACGCAAACATTTGCTTCAAATTATTGGTGAAAAATTGGCAAATGTTTGCTCGCAAACTGTTTGGTGTTCTCACTTAAGGCAAACAAAATGGGCAAATATTTCAAAATACTTCACTCCTTTTTTTGAGAGATATTTCAAAGTGTCTGGAAATAACAAGCTCCGTTTACAATACTTTCAAAACAAGTGAGATATTCCGGATCTCTGATAATAGTTGCATTGCTTCGTGCCTGTATCAACCAGAAAGTGTTATATAACAGTGACACATTTTTGAAAGGTAATTTATAAGCTTTCTTAAATTCGAATAACACAACCCAACAGTGTTTCAATTATCTGGATTTATGAGCTATTTGCGATAGTTTTAGAATCAGTGAACATAAACTTATCATAATTTCAAATTTACAGAGCTGCACCTTAGAAAGTTGATTTTGTTATCCTGTGAAATTAAAGTATCCTTATTTTATCGTAATAAATTCAAAAATCTACAAATCAACAAATCTGTGTTAAGCCTTGTAATAATACAAATTTAGTACATAAAGAGAATCAATTTTAAACTGCTTTGCTGTTCAAAAGCAGTCCTCTTTCTATGAAATATTGTGCCATTCCATTTTTTTATCTCATCTGAGAATAATGAAGTATAGCAATGATTGTTTTAGTGGTTCTGAGTACAAAGTTTTATGGGCCGCGAAAACAATTACTTGACGTTCAAAATACATTAGAAGATATTCACTTAGTATTTTAACGAACTAACGAAATTCAGGCAGTTCTATCAAAAATATTTTGGTACACCATAACGAAATATAAGCAAAGAAGTGATAAAGTCGTGCAAAGCCAACTGTAATATTTGCTCATATATGCTCAGTATGCAATCGCTCATCACTTGACTATCGTTCAACGGATCATCAGACAGACGGAAATTTCTATAACGACTCGGCTGTTAATGTTGATCAAGAATAAATGTTAATATTTTAAAGGATCTTTCTTTTAGGTGTAATATGGGAAAAAATGACGTTCTCAGATGCTGATTTCAAGTTGTGACCCTATTTACATTTACAAGTGTACATATACTTCGTTGCTTGCGTCTTAATATTTTTACGAAGTTCTTCTTTTATGTTGTTGTTGTGACAATTTGCCTTCTGCCCTGACATATACAAACAGAAGGTGGTTTTGGCAAATTCTTCCTCATTCATTTACATATGAAATGTATAGGAATACAAAACAACGCATTTAATTGTCTGTGTGATTTATGCATATTATTTCACACACCCTCTGAAAGAGACACACGAGTGTATAGATAAGTATGGATGTACATTCCTACTTGCGCATTTCATTAAAAGGGTGGTTGATGTGGGAGTGCGATAGGCAAACAACAAGAAAATTAAAATGAAATAAGACAAATGTTGCTTACAGAAAAACAAAACAATATGCAAATAGACCTCAAGTTAAAGGTGAATGAGTGGCATTTGTATTATGTGATGAGCACAGTAACTTGAAATGGGTACGGCAGCTGTCTGAAGAGTTCTTAACATCGGAAGCCACTCGATGGTTGGGATTTAAATGTTCTGCAGGAAGGAAACCATGAGGCGGGCTAAAGCTTTAAATTGCAAGATAAAGAATTGCATAAATGCAAGCATCAAACAGCAAAAATATGAAGCTTTAAAACACGAATGTTCTAAGCTGCTTTTGGATATGACAAGGCTCATATGGTATAATAATCCCATTTTCAAATACAATAAAAAATATCTGGTAATTGGAAACATATTTTTTTGTAAACTTTTAAAGCTCAGAAAAGTTTATAACTACACAGCCCAACAAGATTACCAATTTTGTGAGGTCCAGCCTTTGTGGTATAAAATTCTGTTCCAGTTTTGTGCACCGATTCCAAAACTGGTCTCGGGTTATCTATCAGCAGTTCGATTAATTTCGAAATTCAAATGTTAAAAAGTGGCATCACTGAAATACTAGCGATTTGGTGAGTTGAAGTGAATGACAAATTTAACTAGCGATTTGGTAAAATGCTAATTTAATAAACTTAACATATTAAATGGTTAATTTTTTTGATGTAGATTATTCACAAATTGAACACCCTTCAAGAATTTACAAGGCTTATTTTAATCAAAAAAAAATTAAGTGAGTATTTAAGAAAATCGCCGACTCAAGAGTGCGCGATTTGCAAATCACTCGAAAACAGGCTCTGTGGCAGGGCGAAATCAAATTCGAGCGAATTTAGAGCGAATGTGATTTCCGTGGCACCCCTGTATGTGAGTTATTAAACATAAATTATTGTCAAGACAGTTCAATTAATGTTATCTCCACATTTAACAGATTCAAGCAATCAAAACATTGATTCAAGGAAATTATAAAAAAACCGGGAAGATTTTAAGCATATATAGGAATGATTTGATCCCGAGCGTACCCATTGTTTATTTTGACGTTTATGACCAAAAACAACTGTTTTAAAGAATTTAAAAAACTGTAGTTTTTTTTTTTTGGGTGTGGGTAGCCCCAAAGTAACCCGTTTCGCGTTTTCCCCTTTGTCCCCTCCCCCAGACGCTCATACAATTTAAGTCAACCACCCGTCTGTTTGCTAAGGGGTAATCATCGGACTGGCCGATCAGCACAGCAACGCCAGACGTTCGCACACAAATTGTCAGCCAGCCGCCAGGCGGTTTTGGGACTGCCATCGGCCAGGCCATTAACCACTTACCACCCGGCATTCAGCTAAGGGTAACCCAATGGACAGGCCGATCGGCACAACAATATCAAAGGTTATACATACTATGCCAACCATCCGCCAGGCTATTTCGGAACAGCCATAGGCCAGCACATTTTCGGATAACCATCCGGCATTCGGCTAACGGTAAACATCGGACTGACCGATCCGCACAGTAATATCAGAACTTATACTTGAAATGTCAGCTACCCGCCAAGCGATTTGGGACAACCATCGGAAGGGCCATTTGCGTTAACCGCCCGGCAAGTCTGTTAAGGATAACCATCCGCCAGACCGATGCGTACAGCAATACCAGAGTGTGCACAGAAAATGTAAGACCGCGGATGTGTAAAAGTTTTTAAGGAAAGAAAAACTTTTTATTAGTTGTTCCTAGGCGGGATCGAACCCTCAACCTCCCGCACAGAAGGCAAACACACTTCGTGCTGCACCACTAACGGCTGCATTTTTGTTAACCATTTGGCAATATCTAAAGTTTTCAAATTATATGTCGTTTTCCTTTGTTGATCCCCGAAGGTAGAAATTAAGACCTTTACTGATTTAGATGATTTGTAACCGTCATATGATGGGAATGGCAGAGAGAAAAATAAGGTTTGTTAAAAAAGACCAACTTTTAAATTTTGCGGGACACTATTTTTTAATGTCGGTACACCTTCTCTCAACGTATATACCTATGATGACATGATCATCCACTTTGCACTTATTGCATTATTACATTTGTATATGGTTATGACACCCAGACCGAAGCACCATCCTCCCAATTCAAGCGGCCAGAGACTAGGACGGTCAATAAGGAATATTTCTTGAGGTTATGTGCATTTTGCGTTAAGCTTTCGGTACATTGCAGATTTTATCCGCCGAGTCGTCTACTCGGCTCGGCAGACTCTAAATCAGCAGACGCTTCAGTCAGTCGACACGAAGTATAATTTTTTTAAAGTGCGAATGCACAATCTATTAAGTAAATTCCTGATTACAACGCTTATGTTAAGAAATTTTTAAGTGAGAACTTTATAAAATATTTCAAATATATATAGCACATTTAGTTCGGCTTTTGATCTTAGCAGCTGTAGCACTGAGCTAAAGCATTCGACTGAGAAGCGTACGGTAGTTAAAAACCCAGTTAGTGAGAAAGTCGGTCAAGCCCGACTATAACATAATCTGTACCCGGTGTATATGCTGAATGCGTCACTGCCACTGTGTTCATCTCTTAGTTTTCTTTCTCTCTCTCTCTCTCTCTCTCTTTGATGCATGCAATGCGGTGTTGTTTGCGTGTGCGTGGGAGGCGTCTATATTACACTATTTTTCTAACTAACTTGAGAACCGCTCATCCGATCTTTATCATTTTCTTCAGCAAAAAGATAGATATTAATAATGACTAACTATCTCTAGGTACAAAACATCTATCTACAAAACTGTGGGAGATATGACGTTTTTTCGATATTGCGGGGGCGGGAGTGGGCGTGGCAAAAATTGAAAATAAACTTGATCTGCCTACAAGTATAAGAAGCATTTGTCCCATACATGTCAAACCTCTATCTTTTACCATCTCTGAGATCTGTTTGTTCATACGGACGGACAGACGGACGGACAGACGGACAGACGGACGCAGAGACATGTACTTTATAGGGTCGGAAATTATTCCTTCTCCCTGTTACATACTTTTGCACAAACCCAGTAGTTTTTTTTTTGGTGGGGGCAGAAAAGAAAAGATCCGTGACCCGTTTGGCACAGTACCCCCAGACGCTCATACAATTTAAGTCAACCATCCGGCAGTTTGCTAAGGGGTAATCATCGGACTGGCCGATCAGCACAGCAACGCCAGACGTTCGCACACAAATTGTCAGCCAGCCGCCAGGCGGTTTTGGGACTGCCATCGGCCAGGCCATTTACCACTAACCACCCGGCATTCAGCTAAGGGTAACCCAATGGACAGGCCGATCGGAACAACAATACCAGAGGTTATACATAATATGCCAACCATCCGCCAGGCTATTTCGGAACAGCCATAGGCCAGCACATTTTCGGATAACCATCCGGCATTCGGCTAACGGTAAACATCGGACTGACCGATCCGCACAGCAATATCAGAACTTATACTTGAAATGTCAGCTATCCGCCAAGCGATTTGGGACAACCATCGGAATGGCCATTTGCGTTAACCACCCGGCAAGTCTGTTAAGGATAACCATCAGCCAGACCGATGCGTACAGCAATACCAGAGTGTACACAGAAAATGTAAGACCGCGGTTGTGTAAAAGTTTTTAAAGAAAGAAAAACTTTTTATTAGATGTTCCTAGGCGGGATCGAACCCTCAACCTCCCGCACAGAAGGCAAACACACTTCCTGCTGCACCACAAACGGCTACATTTTTGTTAACCATTTGGCAATATCTAAAGTTTGCAAATTATATGTCGTTTCCCTTTGTTGATCCCCGAAGATAGAAATTAAGACCTTTACTGATTTGGATGATTTGGAACCGTCATATGATGGGAATGGCAGAGAGAAAAATAAGGTTTGTTAAAAAAAACCAACTTTTAAATTTGGCGGGATACTATTTTTTTTATGTTGGTACACCTTCTCTCAACATATATACCTATGACGACATGATCATCCACTTTGCACTTATTGCATCTTTTGGACAGATATCATCGTACAATTTTTCTTCTTAAGTATGACGCTTAATAGGGTCATAGCTGATGAAGAAGCATGTGTATATGGTTATGACACCAAGACCGAAGCACCATCCCCCCAATTCAAGCTGCCAGATTCTAGTACGGTCAATAAGGAATATTTCGTGAGGATATGTGCATTTTGCGTTAAGCATTCGGTACTTTGCGGTTTTTATCCGCCGACAATCGTCTACCCGACTCTGCAGACTCTAAATCAGCAGACGCGTCAGTCAGTCGACACGAAGTATAATTTTTTTTAAGTGCGAATGCACAATCTTTACGTTTCCTGATTAAAGTTAAATAAGTAGATGTGCGTTGTATGCACATCTGACTTATGGTAAGAAATTTTTAAATGAGAACTTTATAAAATATTTCAAATATATATAGCACATTTAGTTCGGCTTTTGATCTTAGCAACAGTAGCACTGAGCTAGAGCATTCGACTGAGAAGCGTACGGTCTCGAGTTCAAATCCCAGTAAAGGTATGATTATAAAAAAAAAAATTCAAAGTTCTTTCAACACATTCTAAAGATGTGTTGTGATGTTGCGGTGGTTGGTGGTAATGTATAGAAACAAATGTATATAATATGAAAGTGAAAAAACGAAATATATTTTTTTCTTTTGGTCTTTTGGGTGATAAAACCGCCTGGTCGATGTATAGTCCATACCGCCCGCCATAAGGCTTACCCAAACAGCCTTCCGCTCGGTTGGACACTTTTGTCTGACCTCTGGCGGCGGTGTCCGGATTTCATGACATCCCATATAAAATCTGGTATGAGAGCTGGTATGGGGGCCGGCAGCCGGAGCCAGAATCCGGTTGACATTCTCCAGCCGGCCGGCACCTCCCCAGAGTATAAAAATTTTAAGTTCTTTCAATACATTCTAAAGATGTGTTGTAAATCACAACTTGTGATGTTGCGGTGGTTGGTGGTAATGTATAGAAACAAATGTATATATGAAGTGAAAAACGAAATATATTTTATCTTTCGGTCTTTTGGGTGATAAAACCGCCTGGTCGATGTATAGTCCATACCGCCCGCCATAAGGCTTACCCAAACAGCCTTCCGCTCGGTTGGACACTTTTGTCTGACCGCTGGCGGCGGTGTCCGGATTTCATGACATCCCATATAAAATCTGGTATGAGAGCTGGTATGGGGGCCGGCAGCCGGAGCCAGAATCCGGCTGACATTCTCCAGCCGGCCGGCGACCCCCCCAACCACAGGAAAACCACCCGGTGCATTTTAGTTCCAGATCGTAGCTAATGAAGATTCGTAAACTGGGACTTAACGAAGTTCCCCCTTCCTTTTATTAAGAATTTTTTTTAACTAATTATTGCCACCAAGGTATGATTGACACGGTTAAAAAATATTGTTTTTTTTTGGGGAGGGTAGAATTCGTTTTTTACATCCAATCTGAGTCAGGACAGCCTGAAACCCCCCTACTAAAAAATTGTTGAGTAGTTCGGAATGGTGATCTCAAAAATGGATTTTAAAAATTTTTTCATGGCAACGTATTCCAAAAATGATTTTTTTTTTTCGGTAAGGGCACTTTCGTTTTAAGCCATATTATACTTGATAATTGTCAGATAGAGTCAAGATATGAATCGAAAGCTAACTGATGCCAACAAATGGGTCATTAATTTTTTATACCCTGTTCTCATTAAAAATGAGAAAAAGGGGATCATGAAGTTGTGCAAATCTATGTAACAGCCAGAAGGAAGCACCTTCGACCCCATAAAGTATATATATTCTTGATCAGCGTCAACAGCCGTCCGTCTGTCTGTCTGTATGAACGCGTCGATCTCAGAGACTGTAACAGATAGAGCCACAATTTGTGGCATGTATGTAGGTGTATACTGTACCCACATCGAGTTTGTTTTAGATTTGAAAAATTCCTCCTCCTCCATCTTTTAGCAGCGAAAAACTGTCTCTCTCTCTGTATGAACGCGTTAATCTCAGAGACTATAAGAGGTAGAGCCAAAAATTTTTGCATGTATGTAGGTGTATATCGTACCCAAATCAAGTTTGCTTCAGATTTGGCAAATTTCTCCTCCTTCTCCTTCTAACCGCGAAAAACTGTCAGAGCTAAAATTTTTAAGTTTGAACCTAATGATTGAATATATATTCTATTCTGTATACCACTACAAGGTCTGAGCAAAAACACCGAAAATATGCAAGTGCGCCTCCCTAATTATTCAAATAAATTTTAAAATAAAAGGAGTTCAAAGCTATAGGACCACATTACTTGGAACAGGGTATTTTGCTGTCGGGGCACTCGACCGCAACACTCTTACTTGTTTAATTTTTTTATTTTTTTTAACAGGTGCCATTCAACAGGCAACAGGTTGCCAATTGCTTAGGCAATAAATGCAGAAGTTACTAAGCTTAGTGAAAACTGGCAACAATGCCAACAATGCCGACAATACGCATTTCTACACAAACAGTTTGGGCACATACTACATACATAAATATATACATGAGATATACACACAGAACGAGAGACAGAGCGCGATATACATGCCCTCCCGTTCATTTTAATGTCTTTTCTCTAAAGCACGGTACGGAGTACTCAAAAAACCGCTCGCAAACGAAAAACTCCATATAAAAAAAACGTTGTAAAACCACACGCAAAAAATTTGATGTCAATCCTTTTACGGTGTGTACTCAGAGAAACGAAATGTCAATCCACACGAACATCGAACTCGAACGTCGAACTCTGAATTTGTGGATTGTATTACCAACTGTTCGAGCCTTTTTTGGGCGCCCAAAGTAATTAAGTTTATTTATTTTGACGCTCAGAAGCATAAAAAGGTCAGAAAAGAAGGGTGAAATTGCGATGATTAATAGCGTAGAGGCAAAGAGAAGTATTTGGAACCTCACCAATAAATATAATTTTGCTGCAGTTGACATGGAGAGCCTCCAGCAGCAGTCGACAAAGATCTGCAACAATCATGTCCGGGATAAAAGCAACAGTAAAAGTTTTTAGAGCGAAGCTCTTTTACGGACGTCAGACTGGGGGAGTAAATGTTGAAAAATTTTGTCTTTGAATTCTCTCTTTTTGTATTTGCAAAATCAGCAGCTTTTATCTTTACAGTAGAAGAAGGTGGGTTGTGTGTGGAGTGGGATAGTGTGAGGTGGAAGTGGGGGGAAGTTGTGGGAATCAGGTGAAGATTTGGTGGGGATCTGGCGGGGATTTGGTGCTAATCTGGTGTGGATCTGGTGGGATCTAGTGCTGATCTGGTGGGGATCTGATGGAGATCTGGTGGGGATCTGGTGGAGATCTGGTGGGGATCTTGTGCGGATCTGGTGGTGATCTGGTGGAGATCTGGTGGAGATCTGGTGGGGATCTAGTGCGGATCTGGTGGAGATCTGGTGGGGATCTGGTGGAGATCTGGTGGAGATCTGGTGGGGATCTAGTGCGGATCTGGTGGTGATCTGGTGGGGATCTGATGGGGATCTGGTGAGGATCTGGTGGAGATCTGGTGGGGATCTGGTGGAGATCTGGTGGGGATCTGGTGGAGATCTGGTGGAGATCTGGTGGGAATTTGGGCGAACTTTTGGGTTATTTTGGGGGGATAGTGGAGATAATTTGGGTATTTAAGGAAAGAACAAGGGGGATTGTTTGGGACTGGTGGGGGTTGATTTTTTGGTTGATTTGGTTTGGTTTTGTTGTTTGGGAATTATGGTGGGATTTTTTGGGGGTTTTTTGGGGGGGATGGGGGTGGATGATTAGGGGTTTTTTTGGGTTGTGGGGGGGGTTTGGAGGAGGTGAGTTGGGGGATTGGTGGTGGTTTGTTGGTTCTTGGGGGGGGTTTTGATTAGGAGTATGGGGGAGTGTAGGGGGAAGGGTGGATGTTTGGGGGGGGAGGAAATAAAAAAAATGTTGGGGTTGGGTTGAGGTGGGGGGGGGGGATGTGGGAAGAACAAAAAAGGGTGCATCGTGGGAGATATTATATTTTAAAAAAAAAAATAATATAATATTTAATGATTTATTAAAAATAAAAAATAATAAAAAAAAAAATAAATAATTATAAAAAAAAAAAAAATATAAATATATTTTTAAAAATAAAATATTTTTTTTTATAAATGCTCGACAACCCTGGTTCGAATTACACGCTTTTTTCGCGCCGCTCCGAAGTGAAATTTAAAACAATTGATTTAAAACAATCCGATCACAGCCTAGAATTGTGAACATTGTTGTAATATAGTGAGCCCAGTCCCAGGTGTGCTTCGCGAGTGACACACACACACATTACACACATTAAACACACTCCCGGCCAAGCAGCGGCTTTGGCGGTTGCCGGCAACCTGTTGCGGAGTCTGTTGTTTACTTTTTTTTTTTTACATACGAATTGTTTTGGCAAATCCCGGTTTAGCTGAGCTGATAATCCAATCCACATATCAAGTGAAGTGCGGTATAAATAGTGTACTTATTGTGCTTGTGCTTCGACAAACTACAAGTCACAGACGTGTTCGCTAATTGTTAATTGTCAATTGCATTTGTTTTGCATCTGTACAACAACAACAACAAACGTCTGGCGGCAGTGGTGTGTGGGGGTGTCAGGGCTGTTCATCTAGCTACCACTTCTAGCCTTTTTCCGGCTAGCTGCGGTAGGGTGGGGCGATAAATAATTTAATAAATTTTTACATTTATTCAAATTATTTGTTGCGCCAGATGGATGGTTCGGCCTCTAGAGAGCCTGGAGCTCCTCCTATAAAGTCTGGGAATGACTCAAACTCCCTAACAGATAGGGCTACGACACAATCGAGCTCCACCAATAAATCTGCAGCTATGACCAACCGAACAAGGGGGTCCAGCAAGGCCAAGCTTACAAACGTGGGACAGTCCCTGCCCTCAATCAGCACCAAGACTGACAGTCAGCCACCAGCGACGGCCAGATCAGCTGACAAAAGAGCAGGTACAGCTCCTATCGTAAGTAGCAGGCCCGCAGACTTTAGCAGACCGGAGCCATCAAAGGCCGCAGCAAACGACAGACGCACTGCCATAAGAATCCTTAAAAGGAACGCAGTATCCCCGATAAGCGAGAGTCAAGCCTCGAAGGAAGACTTCGCTAAAATTCAACAGGATATTATGTGGGCTAAAACCATAATTCCTGACTTTCGATTGGACTATGTAAACCCCGCGAAGAAAGCTACTAGCGCTAAACGGGACAGGTCTTTGGAGGAAGCCCAAACCGAGGCCCCGAAAAGACTTAAAACACACGGCGCCCCACTCTCAATATCCTTTGCTGAAGTAGCAAAAGGTAAGAAGATTCTGGGGGTAATCGATGCCAGCAGAAATGATGGAAAAATACCTCTACATCAGTGGAAATGGGTAGAGGCCGAGCTCGGAGGTGTAGCCATGGAGGTGCTGAAAGCGAACCCAGGCCCACCACCCGTATGCAATAACGCGGGATGGTTTCAGGGTAACGTGAAGCTTATCGCGTGTGAAGATGAGAGGTCAGCGGCTCTCTACAAAGCTGCGATCGGGAAGGTTGGGGAAGTATACCCAGGGGCAAAACTAATGGCAGTGGATGCCAAAGATATCCCCTCCTGCCCCAGAGCGCGAGCTTGGCTGCCTAAAAAGCCGATCGATCCGGCTGACATCTTGGAAATGATGACAATGTTCAATCCAAATGTGCCGACTTCGAACTGGAAGATCATCAAAGTGGAGGAATCCACCAGTGCAAACATCCACGTGACCTTCCAAATTAACAACGAAACTTTGGATCACCTCAAAAAAACAAACGGCCTTCTTGATTACGCATTCAAAAAGGTGAAAATGACTGTGTACAAGACGGACACGACAGCGCTAGCTAACCTAGCAGCGAGTGTGGAAGCGGAAGAACCCAGCGAGGACGAGATGGAGACCGACGATACACCTCTCCAAGAGGAATCGGGAGGCTACATTTCGTCTGGGTCCGAGTATGGTACTGGTCTAATAAGACTTTACACGGAGCAGGAGCTTTTGCAAGAAGAATTGCATGATGCAGACGCCGATGCTACACTGACGGAAGCAAATTCTTTTTCTGATGATGCAGATCCTCCAGATAAATCTGCATCACAGTAAGGCAGCTTCCGCTGCACTTCTGCTTCGCCTAGCGAAAGGTGAAGCAGACTTCGTTTTAGTCCAAGAGCCTTGGATCACTGGAGACAGGATCTGCGGCTTGAAGACGCCAAAATACAACTTATACCATATTAAGGGTAAGGGTAAGCCGCGTACTTGCATATTAGCGAAACAAACGTTTAACGCATTTCTTCTACCCCAATTCAGTGATGGAGACATCACAGTAGTCAGCCTTGAATTGGGGAGTACCACCTACAGGCTGACTTCTTTTTACTTGGCTCATGATACCACGGAGCCAATACCATCCCGACTATTCCAAAACCTGGTGAACAACAGTAAAGGAAGCAGAACCAAATTAATACTGGGTGGAGACGCTAATGCACACCATACAGAGTGGTCCAGCACCGACACTAACGATCGTGGTGAGTTACTTTACGACTATCTTTTAAATACAAATCTTATTATCTGTAATAAAGGTAATGAACCTACTTTTGTAACTAAAACTCGGAGGGAGGTACTTGATATCACCCTCATTTCAGAGTCTCTAACAGAAAATCTTATTTCATGGAGAGTCCTATCAGAACACTCATTCTCAGATCATAGATATATTGAGCTAAAGCTAATAGAATCATGCCCCGAACCTAAAAAAACACAAAATTTAAAAAAAACCAACTGGAAACAGTATAAAAGACTAATAGTAAAAAATCTAGATGCAGCTCCCCAATTTACACCCGTAAATGTAGATCAACTAGATGAATTAGTCAATACGTTCACAACGACATGCTCAAAAGCACTTGACAAATCCTGTCCCTATATTAAATACAAGCCAACACATAAACCCCCTTGGTGGTCTAAAGACCTAGAGATACGAAGGAAACAATGTAGGAAAGCTTTTAACTCAGCTAAGAACACGAACCAGGATTCATCCTGGGAGATGTATAAAGCCAAGTTACGCGATTATAAAAGTGAAATGCGGAAAGCCAAACGACGCTCGTGGGCAAATTTCTGCAACGGTATCGAATCTACCTCTGAAGCATCAAGACTTCGGAAAATTTTAGCGAGTTCCCCAACCCCTCCGGGACTTTTACAAAATGCTGATGGAACATGGGCCGAATCCAGCTCTGAATCCCTCAATTTACTACTAGAATCGCATTTTCCTGGTTGTTCAACTTCTTATGTACCCACAGAGAAACCCAGAAATGTTGCGCCTAGTCAAATAAGTGAAATAATAACTGAACAGCGAATTAAGTGGGCTGTGAACTCTTTTCAGCCCTACAAATCGCCGGGTCCAGATAGAATATTTCCCGCTCAACTTCAACAATCGCTACCAAATATAATTGTATGGCTTCACACAATTTTTGTCTGTTGCCTTAAACTACAACATATTCCCACTTTGTGGAGAGACATAAAAGTGGTTTTCATACCCAAGGCAGGCAAAGCCTCACATGCCAGACCTAATGACTTTAGGCCAATCAGCCTATCATCCTTTCTCCTCAAGACATTGGAGAGACTGATAGACGCCCATTTAAGGCAGTCAATAGACCCATCCACTCTGTCATCAGCGCAGCACGCTTACAGCAAAGGCAGGTCAACAGAAACAGCACTCCATTATCTTGTCTCAAAAATTGAGAAATCACTTGAGGCAAAAGAATATGCACTCACGGCATTCCTCGACATCGAGGGTGCCTTTAACAACGTTCTCCCCAACGCTATCACTTCTGCCCTGACAAACCTGAATGTGGAGGCACCCCTGGTGGAGTTCATCCGACTCATGCTTACCAGCAGGGTGGTTAACTCACAGCTAGGAGATGCCTGCGCCCGAAGATTTGTAAGTAGAGGCACTCCTCAAGGAGGTGTTCTTTCGCCATTTCTTTGGGTGGTAACAGTCAACGAATTGTTGCGACTCATGGAATCGCGGGGACACACAGTGATAGCGTACGCGGATGACGTTGCCATAATCACAAGAGGCCAATTTCCTCACAGTCTCTGCAATCTGATGCAGGATGCACTCTCAACACTTTCAAAATGGACGACTCGGAGTGGCCTTGGAGTCAATCCAACCAAAACTGAACTCGTTCTTTTCACTCGCAAGTATAAAATACCAAATTTAACACCCCCACGACTAAACAATATACACCTAAAATTTAGCGACTCTGCAAGATACCTTGGTGTAGTGTTGGATAAAAAATTATATTAGAACGAAAAAATAACTGAACGAATCAAAAAGCAAATACTGCACTTTTCTCGTGCAAACGCGCAATTGGTCGTAAATGGGGATTTTCCCCTGAAATAGTACACTGGCTGTACACTGCCGTGGTACGTCCAATACTACTATACGGAATCATTGTATGGTGGCCGGCTCTGGGGAAACCTTCCGTCCTCAGAACCATAACTAAAGTTCAACGTAGTGCCGCACTATGTATGACTGGTGCATTGCGTACAACCCCAACTGATGCACTTAACATAATGTTACACCTTATGCCTTTAGATCTTCTGGGAAGAGAAATCGCCAGTAACACAGCTCTCAGATTGAGAGAATGTGGTACCTGGAAAGATAGTTACTCTGGTCACTCCTCTATACTACAGCATCAAGTAGCGTTACCGCCAAAGCTTGATTACTGCATCCCAACAATCACGTTTACCACTATGTATAAAGTCACTATACCGAGTCGGCTGGACTGGAACTCAATGCCTCACTCCAAACCGAATGCCATCAATTTCTACACTGATGGCTCCAAACTGGATGGACAGGTAGGAGGAGGAGTATTCAGTCCAGAGCTTGGGATCAAGACTTCATTTAGACTCCCTGATCATTGTAGTGTTTACCAAGCAGAGGTTGTAGCCATCCAGGAGGCTACCAAACTTCTGGTAAACCTAGCAATCCAAGGACGCAAAGTATTTATTTTCTCAGATAGTCAAGCTGCATTAAAAGCTCTTGACGGTTATGTTAACAATACAAAAACTCTTACGGAGTGCCGCAGATCTCTTAATGAGATGGCTCAGCACTTCGAAATTAATCTTATTTGGGTGCCTGGACACTGTAACATTGAAGGCAACGAGATGGCTGACCACCTCGCCAGGCTTGGCACCACCACTCAGCTCTTACCGGATAAGAGCAACATAGGGGTGCCTCTTGCGACCTTTAAACTAAAAACAAAGGAAACTACATATCAAATAACCATGAATCGATGGCAAACGACTTACACTTGTGAAGTATCCAAGCTTACATGGCCTACTCTTAACATTAAAAAATCTAGAGAGCTGCTCCGCCAAGAAAGAGGAAACATTTCCCTTTTAGTAGGGGCCCTTACTGGACACTGCCTTATAGGAAGACATGCCGCTAGGCTCGGAGTCATGCACAATGACTTCTGTAGAAGTTGCAACTCAGTGGATGAGGAGGAGAGTGTACAACACCTCCTCTGTTATTGTCCAGCTCTCAGCAGAAGACGGCTTACAACTTTGGGTCGTCCCTTCCTAACCGATCTGTCAGAAATTTCTGAAATAGAATTTTTTAAAATAGAGATTAACTCCACTTTTGTTGTGAAAAATTTTGTCTAAGTTTATTGCCTTTCGAAATAACCAAAATTGATAAAACCCTTTGAGGAAACTCTGTGGAATATAATGTACAGGGTATGTTTAATGCAATTTCGATTCAGCTTCGTTCTTATACATGTGCTTTGTCTCTCTTTATCTGTTTTTGTTGTGTGTTGTTTGGCGAGCTTAACTCTAAATAATTCTGCTGAAAAAAGTTGGTGGATTGTCGTGGATTGTCGTAACTGTTAATGCAATATTGTTCATTAGTGTTCCTCTTTACGATAGTCTAATTGGTTTATCACAAATTTTCACAAACCCGCGAAATCACGATTTTTTCAGACTACTTCGAGTTTGAGCATTAAAGTATTATTAAAGAACGCATGCACGAAAAAAGCAGTTGTCAGAATAATATGCACGACTTTTCATTTGAGCTTATGGACTCTCGCGATCCACTGGATCTCTAGTTTATGTTTAAATAAAAAAAGGCACAAAATAAAAGATCCCTCTTCCGACTTCCCCTCTTTACATTAAAGTAGTAGTATGGATCCTCATTGTGGTGAAGATAAAACTGTTACCGATTCGGATAGATCCGATATTTGAGATAAATACGTTCCAATTTAGATTCTGAATTTAATGATTAAAATATATACCTAATTAAAGTTTTGTGTTTAAAGATTAAGCTTCTGTAAATATTGCATTTATTACATATCAAAATCAGCTAGATTCATGCTAGTCAGCTAGATCGGTTGTATGGCAGCTATTTATCAAAAATAGTCAAGTTGAACAAAATTGGTTAGGACACCTCAGGGCCCTAAAATACGGGTATAAACTGAATTACAGCTCAATAGTTTGAAAACAACAAAGTTAAGTGAAAATCGGCCAGATCATTCCCTCTGGCAGCTATATGAAATAATAGTCCAAATTGGGTAGGGATACCTTGGGAGCCTAAAATACGCGTATAAACTGAATTTCAGTTCAATCGCATAAAAACAACAAAGTTAGTGAAAATCGGCCAGATCGCTTATATGGCAGCTATATAAAATAATGGTCTAAGGTGAACGAATATTTGTGAAGTCGCCTGGGGGGCCGGAAATATGAGTATAAGCCAAATTTCGTGCAGAAATCTTTTTATAATCGAGACTTTATGCCAAAAATCAGACTTTTGGGACCAATTTGTTCACTTTTTTGCTTAAAATGTTTGAAGAAATGGGAATCTCCATTTTCAACCATCGCAACCCAACCTAACCTAATTTATACAGAATCCAAAAAGGTGTATTTGTGCCATTCCTTAAGTCGGTTGTATGAACGTAAAGAGCTTGCTCGTACCGTGCGTCCCATGACACACTCTTTTTTTTTTATTTTTATATGAAAATTTATTACATTTTTGATTAGTCTGGCACGACACCAGATTCGTATTGCGGCTGGAGAGGATGTTTCGTTTTGGCGTCAACTCAAAGAGGCAAATAAAACTTTTGGCGCTCATATGGAAGATATGTCTCTAACTGTTGTGGAACCTTCCTCCCGAAAGGGGCATGATGACGTCCCTCGTCATAACGGGCGTAACAACTATGCCGACCCCAGTCCTTATCCTCTGAACCAAGCCTGGGGCTTGCTGAGTTTTAAATTGAATCTCGACGTGGAGTTCTATATCATATGGAATTGTCAAGTCCGAAAGTTTGCTTTTCAAATGGCTATCTGGGAGACTCCGGTCTCTTGGGGGCGCTAGTCGGCCACCAGCCAGGCTCATTGATTCGTACGCACTTTTCAGTGCGTACAGGGTACCGTGACTTTAACGTATCTATTGAACATGCCATTCTGTGTGAAGTACATTACATCTTCCAATCTGTCTTCCCATTATCAGAATACTCATAGCGCTGGTAAATCTTCCCATATTCCCCTTGCCGAAAATAAGGCAACTGAGACATTGATGGTTGCTCCTGGCATCCTCATCACTCTTCCAACACGATTTGTGCTGGAGATGTGCCCCCTGGCTACACCCTTAACTATCCGTATTTCCTATTCTGCATTTTTTATTGATAATTTTTTCAATTTTTATAAACAAATCGCATCTGGATTACCGTGTTAGATTAACTTCAAAATCCCAAATTTGTCATTTGTTGGCGTATTTGGCATTTTTTGTCTATTTGAGCACACTAATTTGTTTTAGGTTCCACACGCGTAATAAATTACGTGCGCCCAAACAGTTTGAGTACTCCGTACCGTGCTTAAGGACGGTCGAAAAAACAGCACACGCCAGCTAAGCAGATAGCGCAGCTGTTTTTCTTTGCGGACTCGAAAGCCGAATGAGCAGCAGGTTTTCTTGCTGTTAATTTCTCGTTTTTGCTCATAACTAGAGCGAGTTACAAATCCTCTATCTTTAAAACTGTAGGAGATATAACATTTATCCAAATTGCGGGGGCGGGAGAGGCGTGGTCAAATTTGAAAAAAACTTGATCTGCGTGCAGATAAAACAAGATTTGTCCCCTCATGTCAACCCTCTACTCACCATCTCTGGATCTGGGTGTTCATCGCTGACGGACGGACGGACGGACAGACGGACAAGGCTAAATCGACTCTCTGTTGATGCTGATCCAAGAATTTTTACTTTTTGCGATTCCTTCTGCCTGTTACATACATTTGCACGACTTTAGTATACCCTTTTTACTCTACGAGTAACGGGTATAAAAATGTAATTAAAGTTATACGAAAATGTGAATTCATACTTTATAGTTGTAAAACTAGCTCCCGCTATTGATTGGTGCTTTTATGGCTACATGTTTGCCATCAAATGCTTCAATGCAGTTCGGTAAATTCCAAACCTCCTCGAACTCCTTGGCGTCTTGCAGCATCCCACTCTTACTCCATGGAGCTATCTCATCCTTCAGCTCCGCGCAAATGGCATCACATACTTTGTCAATAAGGACGCCTATCCTAGACTTGCTGATCCTATATGACGAGGACACATGACGTTGTAGTTCTCCGGACGCCAAATACCTAGTTTCACAAGGTAGAAATAAGTCAACGAATTTAAGTTATCTCAACAGCGCCAATCGTTACTCCAAAACTACTGCCAATTTCAATTGAGGTGGTATGCAATCCGGGCGAGACATGCTCTTGGACATCTGATATTTGAAAAAGCTTTCCGAAGCATGTGTAGCTCATATGGAAGCTCTCGTGAAAGACATCAGGATTTTGAAATTATCCATTCAAACTTCTAGACATTACTACTCACATCTTTGAAATAGCGCCCCTTTTCACTTCTCTCGCGCAGATATGGGTTAACCCAGTATATGTGCTTCCCCTTTTCCCTCTGTTGCTCCTCTTCCAGCCACTCCACAAAGGTGGCAACTTTTAAACGAGAGATTTTTCGCGAGCCGTGGATACCGCCTTTACATTTGCCACTACGTTATGTTAAAAAGATAACGTAGCTTTAAGTGCTGTTATCGCGTCTCTTTTGTGGCGCCGCAACGAAAATAGGTTTCGATTTTCTCATTTGTGTGGCAACAAGAACAACATCAAATTTAAAATGTGCGGAGCTAAAACAGATTCCGCCCAATGGCATTTCTAGCGTTTCATGGAAGAATCACACAGAAAATGTCGGATGAGGCAACTAGCGACGGTCAATAAGAGGGTACTGCAGCTAGTAAAACGGCATAACGATAAAAGCAAATAATGTGTTAATCATTTCATAAAATAATTCTAATTAATTAAAATAGCACACAAAATATGTTGTATGTGTTGGGCTCATTGAACAGTGCAAAAATAAACACACGGTTTCTTTGAAACGTTTATCGATGGAAAAAAAGGAGTTATCGTGTTAATGGCAGCGGACAGACAGACGGACAAGTCTATATCGACTCGGCTGTTGAAGCTGATCAAGAATATATATACTTTACAAGGTCGGAAATGATTCCTTCTGGCTGTTACATACATTTCCACGACTTTAGTACATCCTTTTTACTCTACGAGTAACGGGTATAAAAATGTTGCATACTTTTCGAATGGTCACACTAAAGAACGCAGGAACACTGTTAAACATGTTTTTTTATGAGTAACGGGTATATCGAAGTCGGTTAGAGCCGACTTTAACTTACGCTCTCGTTCTAATTGCTTTTGGATATAAATTGAAGTTATACAAGTTATTTTTAGATCATGATTTATGGAGGGGATACCGCATGCTATTCCAGCTACCTTCTTAAAGCAGGAATCGTTTCTTTAAGGATTTTTTGAATAATTGACTGCTGCATCTGAACTGGCAACTGCATTGCCTTTTGCGGTTCCCCTGAAACAGAATGTACACAAATATTGCTCATTTTATATATATGGAGTGTAGTAAATGTATCGATTTACAGCGTCCATACCTGTAGCCAAATAAAACAGTGTGACCTGCAGGCGTTCCGCTGGGCCAATACAATTTCTGAATCTGGTGTCTTTCTATTCTCCAAAATATCTTCAAACTGAGCCGGCGTCATCCGGAGAATTTTACCGAAGTGAACTGTGTCCTCATCAATATTTTCCTTGCCAAGTTTGTGTGTGAAGTCCGTAATATACTTCACTGTAAAGTCTTTCCATTTACAAAAACAATATTGGATGATTTACTTGCCTTCCATTTCCCTTTTGAGGAGCCACTTCGATGACCACTTTCTTTAACGGTTATGCCACTGAGTGGCGGCTCGCCGTTAAATTAGTTCCATCATAAATATTTTTTATTTATCTGCAAAGCAGCAGCACTAATTTTAAGCAAAGTAAGTGCGTCCATACTGATTCCATGATTGCAAACAGCATTTATTTTTTGTTTACATTTTCGGTGCGAAATTTGTCAACACTAATCGTGTCACAAAGACATGTGGGCGGCCAATATTGTTTTCGTCAGAAACCATATTGGCCGCCAATACGAACACTGCTTTGCCGACATACTACTTCGGCCAATATATGTGGCCTCATATACACCTCTCGCTTGCTCTGCTTACATTTTTTGATTTTGACCCATAGCTCAACTTCTTTTTACAATGTTGGCCACCAATATCGGCGAGTGTCTTATGGGCATTAGCAGTGAACAACAATCGGTTTTTTGCTCTTAACGAGGCGCTGCGACACTAAATGTGACATTCTGTGCCGCAGTGTACACTCAGCAAAAACTTGAACAAATAAAACTTAATCACCCGAAATTCTCAAACTTTGCCGTTCGGATTCGGCGTTAAGCTGTAGGTCCCTTTCTCTTGTGCAAAAAATTTAAAGCACACACGCCGAGAGATTAAGGGCCTTTTTTTCATGTTACTGTTTTTGCAAATCTATGTGGATTTGCTGCATTTGCTCATGTTCATGGTTAGCCATCTAGATGTATTTCGTTGCTACATCTACTTCATCCTCTTTGATTTCAAAACCATGTGCAAAACAAAAATACCAAAGTAGTGATAATCCTTTAGTTGTGGGATGTGATAACATTTTTTTTTGTTAAAATTTTAATATGGTATTTTTAGAGCGTTGTTTTTGGTTTGATTTTAAATTATAAGTTTGCCACCACAATCAATAATATTTATTTTTTTTTACACCCCCCCCTTGCTTTGGGGGCTGATGAGCAGGTATGATACTCTTAGTAATGATATAAATTCATAATTATTACGCAGTTTAAATTTGGTTCAGTCTCACGATGTTTCGAGTTTTGTATGTTTAAGAAATTGCGCTCAATCATTGATGGGAAAATTATTCAAATAATTCATCCGATTACGCATATTTGTGTATCGACAATATGCGACACCTCTTTGAAATAATTAAAATTAATTATTCAGGGAGCTATCGATAACGATACACAGAAAAATCGAAATATTTTATCGGTATTTAATTGAGGCCTTTTTGTTGGAAGTGTGGGACCCACCAAAGAGAGTGCCAAAGGCTTTGGCCCAAAATTTTTGTGGAGTTTTTTTTATATGAAGTTTTTTGTTTTGGCAAGTCTTTTGTGGAAAGTGTATACGCTTTAACCAAATAATGTATTTTTATGTATGCGCGCATATGGTCACACTGAAAAATATTTAAAATGAAAAAACAGCTGCTGCTAAAAACAGTTAAATCTGAATTGATAATAAGTAGACCGAAAATGGAAAATATTGGATGTGCCTTTTATATGCAAGACACCTGCAGACATTGCCCAATAGACAGATCCGCACACTTATTCCCCCCTAGTTCATTCATAAGCAGCATAGTACACACTTCCACCAAAGACTTTGCCATAAAACAAAAACTCCATATAAAAAAAACTCAAAATGTTGCGTGCCAAAGCCCTTTGGTAGTCTCTTTGGTGGTGAGTCCACACTTCCAACAAAACGTCTCAATTAAATACCGATAAAAATACTAGATCCATGTTTTCTGTATCGTTATCGACTAAGCTCCCTGAATAATTAATTTTAATTATTTCAACGGGTATCAACACATCCCGATACATAGTAATATGTGTCTGTCCCAGGTGTGATTTGAATAATTTTCCCATCAATGATTGAGCGCAATTTTTAACCCCCCCTTTAAAACAATGGCATGGAACCAGGCCCAAATTTAAACTGGGTAATAATTGTAAGATTTAAT